>JAGKTI010005223.1:20869-46188 GCA_018397915.1 Birgus latro | reverse complement strand
CACACACACACACACACACACACACACACACACACACACACACAGAGTGAGAGAGAGAGAGAGAGAGCAAAAGAAACTGGCTGCTCTGCCGCAATATGCAGAGGCCAGAAACGGTCTGTTTCATTTGCGATGCCTGTGATACTGTCAGTTCGGTTTCTGTCTGGTGGCATCTAGCATCTCTCTAGACTTACTTCAAGCAAATATTATGTTTAGGTCAAACTCAGTCACCCACAAGCCGAGGTGTGGGGTTGTATTGCAGATTTCACTCGTAGCTAGAACCCTTGGATGTTTCTTCCTCCTGTAGGCTGTTTGATGTTACATTGTGCACTCTAGTGATTAGATATGGGTACTGCCATCTAACTAATGAGGAAAAGGCTTGCATTCTTGTCTGGAAACAGGAGAACATCTCCCTCCATGCTAAGGGAACTTTGTATGCAGCATGTGTTAGGAGTTTAATGCTGTATGGTAGTGAGACCTGGGCATTGAAGGAAGAGGATATTTTAAGGCTCAGATGTACAGAAATGACAATGATTAGGTGGATGTGTAATGCATCCTTGAATGGAAGACCTGGGGGGGTTAGGTTTACGATGGAAGAGTTAAGAGGAAGGACAGGACTGGAATGTATTGGTGTTGTGATGAAGAGAAGTGGATTGAGATGGTTTGGGCATGTAGAGAGAATGGGGGATGACAGTTGGGTGCAGAAAGTGAGAAGTGTTAACATTGAGGGGTAGGGTTGGGAGAGGCAGACCATAAAAGACCTGGGATGAGGTCACAGAGTGTGACTTTAAGAATAAGGACTGAACAGGGAGGCGCCAGAGATCGAGCAATATGGAGAGCTGCCAACAGGTGACCCAGGTTGACACATGCAAGCATGTCTGGAGCCTTGATAAACTAAACAGAATTAAATGAATTCCAAATAATTCTAGCAGTATGTCTGTTTTATCTAACTTATTGTCCCAGTTGAATGAGAAAGGCTGTCTCCTTCACTTACATCTCTCCAGCATTTCATAAATGGATGTTTTGGATGTTAAAATATTTTTGATATATGATATATACACTTATGGAGGTTGTAAGGACACTGAGGAAGTATTTATGAATATTTGAATTGTCACATAATTATGGAGTAAACAAGTCACCATGACAGTTAACAATTAGAGACCCTTTTTTTTTTTTTTTTTAATTGAATACATATTATGACTAATTGGACTGTAAATGAAAAGAGAATATAAAATGATACAGCCCCTAGTCATGTGAGTCAAGATCCTCCCTCTCCGGGGGCACGGTGGCTCAGAGGTAGAGCATCAAGCTCGGGACCGGGGGGTCGCGAGTTCGAGCCGCACCCGGGACTGCCGTGCCGGGAGGGGTAGCGCCCTCCTGTTACCTAGCGGGGCTATATGATCTCATTGTAAGGTCTAGCTCGGGGATTCTTTAATCCCTTTTTAATCCTCTCTCCCCCAATCAGCTGTTATTGCTAGTAAATGTTTTGGGAGGGGTGCAGTGAAACAAGATTTTTGCCATATCTTGAGCAAGGATATTGTATGACAGTCAGTTGTTTTAGAAGGTTAACTTTAGTAGCATTGTTGCACGTTATATTTGGAGTGAAACTACTGACAGACTTGCCTATTTACTTACTAGTTATTACCCTTTTCAGTTTTTAAAAATCCAGTTTTCAAGAGTACTTATGTGCACCAACAGTGCTGTACTGTATAATAATTTGAGTAAATATGGCCATTGATGATATATTAAAAAAATTCAGAATTTGATGTTTTGATCCATTAACCCTCCTTTCCACAGGCTTGGGAACATAACCCCTATTTTTCATAGGGTACATACTTTGCAGAACACGCAACCTTCAAGAACGTATCCAAAATATTGAAGGCGGGTCAGCTGTATTAGGAGAGCTGTTACAGCATATGAGTGTGAATGAAAAGTGAATGATAAATATTGTATAAGATGGATGGTTTTATGAGTGAGTGGCAGGATGCAGAGTTGAATGTACATCCTACCCTCAGCTATCGCGGATTCCGCTATAGCGTTTTATCGCTATCGCACTTGTATAAAAAACCTACCCAAATACCCTTATCACGCACTAAATGCCTGCTATCTCGCGCCAGAAATGTTAAAAAATTTCAAAAAGGCCGGGTTCCAGCACTCCACCCAGCCAACAAAAGATTCACTTGGTGATTGGTCGCGTGACGTCAGCGCCAGCTGAGCACTGACTGCCCGCCCGACCTAGTCTCCCCTGCCGCCTGCCAAGCCATTCAACTCGTCCTTAGACTGCGAACAGTGACAGCAAGAACAATAACCTTTTTTGTGATATTACAATAGCCAAATAACTCAAACTCAGATGGCCACCCCTAACTGGATTATGGTGTCTGGCAATTGATAGATAGTTCACCCATAGCTGTCTTCATTAATGACGGCGAATTGTGTTGTTATTGTTGTGACGGCGAATTGTGTTGTTATTGTTGTGACGGCGAATTGTCCTGAAACCATCAGTCCTTCGTGACGACTTCTTTATAGCTTTTATTTTTTTTCCTCTATTGTTGATGACTAATGGCTTTGAAAAATAGTTTCACACTGCATTTTTTTTTTATAATGGGCTCCGAAACTTATTCCTGGTGAAATATGCATGATGCTAGATGGCTATCAAAAGGGATACTAAGTTCTGTTTCTTATTAACCCTCCCCGTGAAACAAATAACTCAAAGTCAAATGGCCACCCCTTACAAGATTATGGCATCTGGTAATAGATAGATAGATCACCCATAACTGTCTCCATTAACCCGTAATTACCAGGCTTGTCCGAGATTCCGAAAAGAGGCCTATTTTGCGTCGTGGACAAGACGGTGTTAGGCCTATGAGGCTGGCTGCCCATGACATCTCACATTGAGATGTGCTGTTGCCTTGTGAGGTGCAATCATGTGGCTCCTGTCTCTACCATAGAGAGCCCCATTGTCCGGAATCCCGGACATATCTGGAACATAGAAAAAACCCTTCATTTTGCAAAATTGCAAAAAGCAACCTATGGAGTATCATGTGGGACGTATGAACTCACACGTGCCAAGTTTCAGTGGCATGCCTCAAGACTGGGGCTGGCTGTGATCCTTAGAAGATAAAAGTCATGTTTTCTCCCATTTTTGACATCTTTTTTTCATTTTTTTTCCTTCTATGCTAATTTCATTTCGAAATGTAAGTAACAGATAATTTACTTTAGAAATGAATGTATTTCATATAAAAAATATAGGAATAAAATTTGTGCCATTTATATATACATTTTTTAACCCCCAAAGGAATGTCCGGAATCCCGGACATGTCTGGGATGAAAGTACGAATCCAGAAGCCTGGTGATTACGGGTTAATGACGGTGAATTGTCTTGTTTTTATTGTGACAGCAAATTTGACTTGGCGAATTGTCCCAAAACCATCAGTCCTTCCTGACGACTTCTTTATAGCTTTTATTTTTTTTTTCCTTTACTGTTGATGACTAATGGCTTTGAAAAATAGTTTCACACTGCATTTTTTTTTTTTAATTGGTTCCGAAACTTATTCCTGGTGAAATATGCATGATGCTAGACCGCCTTCAAAAGGAATAGTAAGTTCTGTTTTTATTAACCCTCCCTGTAAAACTAATAACTCAAAGTCAAATGGCCACCCCTTGCGGGATTATGGCGTCTGGCAATAGATAGATAGATAGGTCACCCATACCTGTCTTCATTAATGACAGCGAATTCTCGTTGTTGTTGTGATGGGGAATTTGACTTGAGGCGAATTGTCCCGAAACCATTAGTCCTTTCTGACTACTTCTTTATAGCTTTTTTTTTTTTTTCCTTTATTGTTGATGACTATGGCTTTGAAAAATAGTTTCACACTGCATTTTTTTTTTAATGGGCTCCGAAACTTATTCCTGGCAAAATATGTGTGATGCTAGACCGCCATCAAAAGGGATAGTAAGTTCTGTTTTTATTAACCCTTCCCGTAAGACTAATAACTTAAAGTCAAATGGCCACCCCTTACAGGATTATGGCATCTGGCAATCGATAGATAGATAGATCACCCATGCTGTCTTCATTAATGACGGCGAATTCTCGTTATTGTTGTGACGGGGAATTTGACTCGAGGCGAATTGCCCCGAAACCATCAGTCCTTCCTGACAACTTCTTTATAGCTTTTATTTTTTTTTCCTTTATTGTTGATGACTATTGGCTTTGAAAAATAGTTTCACACTGCATTTTTTTTTTTTTAATGGGCACTGAAACTTATTCCTGGTGAAATATGCATGATGCTAGACCTCCATCAAAAGGGATAGTAAGTTCTGTTTTTATTAACCCTCCCCGTAAAACAAATAACTCAAGTCAAATGGCCACCCCTTACAGGTTTATGGCATCTGGCAATAGATAGATAGATAGATAGTACAGTATATTTCTTATTTGCATGGTCATTTTTAGACCATTATATGTTATTATGTGGTACAAAAAGGGTATCTTTGGGGTAAATATTGAGGTCATGGCACCAATTGGAATTATTACCATAAGTTCTTCAATTCGGCTATCACGTTTTCAGCTATAGCGCAGCCATGGCGGCACCAATTAGGCGTGATAGCCGAGGGTGGGGTGTAGGTGGTGTATGTGGACTACATTTATTAGGTAGTGGGTGCAGGAGGGACTAGAAAAAAAAGTTTATGGAGCAAAGGTTCTTGGATGGTGTAGTCAGGTCTGAACGAGAAGTAAGAGGATATTGTTTGTTGCTGTTGGAGAGAATAAAAAAGTATTTGATTTTATGTGTTTATGCAAGACCTGTGTGGTCTGAATGTAGGAGAGGGGTAGATAAATTTGTGTTGGTATGTTTATATGCCTATGGGAGCAAAGAAGCAGGGAATGGTGTAGCTGATAACTGAGAACAGGTAAATTATTTTTACTGTGTTGCATGAAATTCCCCAATCTCAGGAAAAGGAATAAGATGGGAGAGCATTATCGTTGTAGAGGCATACAGCCATCTGTTTGGGCTTATTGCAAACACAGTACAGTACTCAGTGAGTTTTGTATTAGGCAGTCTTATAAACACTTCATCATACACAACACTCCCCTGCCACACACACACACACACACACACACACACACCCAAAANNNACACATACCCAAAATCCTTGGTGTAACATACAATACATCAAAGTCATTTAAACAACACATCACAAACATTAAAAATAAATTAACACCAAGACTCAGTGCCATAAGGTCACTTGCACATACAACATTTGGACACAACAAAGAAACCACCACCACAGTATACAAACAATATATACATTCACTGATAAATTATGCAAGCCCTGCTTGGGCTTCTAACCTCACAAAAACACACTGCAACACTCTACAGACCATACAGAACAAGACACTGAAGATAATCACAGGCTTCACAGCTACTACACCCACAGACCACCTACACCAAGAAACCAAAGTCCTCAAAGTCAAGGATCATCTAGACATCATAGGCACACAAATTCTTTCTGCAGCCTCCACAAACCCACACCATCCACTACACTACATGACAGCACATCCACACACACCAAGGAACATCAAAACAAACACCCAGCACATGATATCATACACAAATATTGTCATCTCTCCCCCCTCGCCCACCATAGACCAGTAGCATATCCATGCTCAAAATTACTCGCCGCTTCATTCAGTCACTTAAAGACAGCACACAGCTGCATGCATGGCCTGTTGAAATCCACCCTTCTGAATCCAACTTCCCTCGTGAGGACAGGGTCCATCTGGCCAGGCTGAGATGTGGGCATCATCCAGCCCTCTTGAGTTATCAGAAGAGGCTGGATGACTCTGTTGCTGATACCTGTCTAGGATGCAACACAGCACCTCATACTGTTAAGCATATTATGGAAGACTGCATTGCACACAATTGCCTGCACCAACAACACAACAGACACTCCTTGAGAGCTCTGTGGAGAAACCCAGTCTTGGCCATGGCCTTCCTTAGGGACTTGAGGCTGTTCGGCCAGACTGCCTAGGGAACAGTTACTACTACTACACTGGAACATTATGCCTTTGTCCAGTGGTCATGAAAAGGCAACAACTTAACAGTAAGCCCTTATCCTTACTAGGTGCGGTGAATGGGGACATGATCCACGTGACATTTGATGGCTGGCGTGGTGCATTTGACTACTGGTGTCGTTATGACTCTCGAGACATTTTCCCTGTGGGCTGGTGTGCCATGTCTGGGCATCCCCTGCAGCCTCCTGGACAGATGTGTAAGTTTAGTATAGAGGTGATATACTTGATGGTCCCTTATCTTTAACTTTTTGTCTGTTGTTCTAAATAGTTGTAATGATGGACACAGAACTGTACGGTGTGTTAGATTTTGTAAGGAATCTGTTATATAATCAAGTTTACTGTGATCTTCATGATATTCCTATAGGGGGCCCTCCCAGCAGCCGGTACAAAGCCCGAGTGTTGAACATTCCCCCTCCCCTGGCTGGCCCCTCCACCAAGTGCCCTGAGGTGGTGCCGGAGAAGAGCCCCACTGCTGCTGCTGCTGCTGCTGCTGCTGTGGCTGCCTCACCAACCAAGTCTGGTGGACGGAGTACCAGACAGCACTCACCCACCCCTCCCCCAGACCCACCCAGTCCTAGCCCTCCTTCTCAGCAGACCTTACCTGCAAAGTCATCTGGTGCTTCATCCACCAATAAACCATCATCATCTGCAATATCCAAATTACCAGGGCAGCCATCTAAACCAGTACACACTAAAACATTATCCTCATCCAATAAGTCATCCTCATCTTCATCTACACCTGCATCCTCATCGTCATCATCATCTACTAAGCCCTCACTTTCTCCCAGCAAGCAAGCTGCAGCAGCAAAACCTTCATCATCATCATCAGCAGCAGCATCTTCCACTAAAACTCCATCCAGATTAGGTAGTTTGGATGACTCAACCTCTAATACCATCACAACTATCACCAACCAGCAGCAGCAGCAAGAGGCACCAACCACTATCACCTCATCTACGAATTCCTCTGCTGGTTCTCCTCATCCATCACCTCCCAACTCACCTTCATCATCCACCTCACAGAAAACCTCCTGTGGGTCTTCGTCTTCTGAATCCTCAAAGGTTAGCCAACCTCAGAAGTCACCCAGCATTACTGTGACAGAGCCAGATACCTCCACGGTCCACAAGCTAAGTGCCTCAGGTGGGTGACATATGCATTGACAACCTCGATAGCCATAGTCAGTGTGAGGGAACACTTTTTAAGGGGTGTGTTGTGCTTTTGAGAAAGGCAGTACAAAATAAAAGGTATGCGTATGCAGTTTTTTATGATCCAACTAGTTGCTTCTCAGTTTTTTAGATAAATGCAGGTTTCACCTCTGATAAGAATGTTAAAGAACTCACTAAACCTTATGTCATATCAAGGGAGAAATTTCAGTGTAAAAAAAGTGGTTGGTGTTGGCGCTCACCATCCACTTACTTGATGTAGTGCTGCTCGTAGGTGCCTGCCCTTTCCTCTCTTCCTTCTTTCCTTCCATCCCTCCACTTCCGTCTTTCTTTCCTTCATTCTTTCCTCTTCCTTCTGTCTGTGGGTGACTCTGCACTGAGTGACAAGTCAAGTGGTTTCCTGTACACCTGGATACCATTTACTACGCTGGGTTGTAACCACATAACCATATTGTGGCGCCTGGTGATTTAGTGGACAATTAAGGTGCTCCAGTCTAATTGAGCCGGTGCAGGTTTATATCCAAGGGGTGGTTGGGGTTTATTGCTCACGTAATGGCACTCAGGGATGAGTGAGGCTGGTCACCCTCATCTTAAATGTCAGGACCAACTTGCCTAGCCCCGGGCTCCTACGCTTCTTATGGGGAAACACTGGGTTAGGTGATGAATGAATGAATAAAACAAAAGAAAAAAAATTCATCAGTATGCTGTAGTAAAGAGCAAGTTTCTGAAACAGGTGAATGGTTCACAAAAGGATGAATAAAACCTGATAATGAATGAAACATTAAGGGTAAGTTAAATTGAAGGGGCTCGAACCTGGGAGTAGCACCCCAGGAGGCTGCCCTGTCAGTGGGTGTATAATGCAGGGCAGTTGCAGTGCCAAGGCGTGCTTGGAGGGTGTCCCTGCAGCTGTCCTGGCAGGGTACCCCGAGGCCACTATCACAGCCACTGGTAAGCTGGTGGGCTAGGGATCCCAGATCCATTGCCTGGACCTAGGACTGTGCAATGGGAGGGGCCTGTGGAATGTTTACCCCCCCCCTTTTATCTTACCGACTATGACTTACAAATATAAGAATCAAAGCAAGCCTGAGGACAGTAAATCACCCAGGGGGTTTAGAGTGGGTTCGTGGAATGTGGGAAGTTTGAGGGGAAGAGCAGGGGAAGTCGTTGAGGCATTCAGTAGGAGGTGGGTGGATGTGGCATGTTTCCAAGAAGTCCGGTACAGGGGTGGATCAGCCAGAAAGATTGTTGGGAAGAATTGCTACTGTAAGTTGTTTTGGCAGGGGGGAACTGACGGATATGGGGGTGTGGGTGTGTTGGTTGTGGAGAAATGGGTGGAATATGTTATGAGAGTAAGTTATAGGATATTAGTAGTGAAAATCTTGATCGGTAGGAAAATGATTGCAATTATATCAGCATATGCTCCACCGGCAGGATTGGATGACGCAGAGAAAGATAGCTTTGGGATGATTTAATACGTGTTGTAGGTGGTACGGGCGATGATGAAGTAGTAGTTCTGGGAGGGGATTTAAATGGTCATGTGGGTGAAGCAGCTCAAGGTTATGAAGGAGTCCATGGGGGATGTGCATATGGTGTGAGGAATGCAGAAGAGGAAAGAATACTCGAGTTTGGGGAGGCTATGGACATGATTGTGTGCAACACACATTTTAGAAAAAGAATGAGTTGTTTGATTACGTACGAGTCTGGGGAAAATAGCAGTCAGATAGATTATTTTCTGGTCAGGAGGGTTGATAGGAGGTTAGTGAGGGATGTTAAAGTTATAGGAAGCGAGGAGTGTGTGCAGCAGCACAAACTATTGATTTGTGACATGATGCTTAAAGAACGAGTGATAGAAGGAGGACATATGTACCTAGGAGGAAAATATGGAAGCTGGGAAACCAATCAGTAAGGGATGCCTTTTATAGTGAGATGAGGAGAGTGGTGGCTGAACAGGGAGCCGTAGATAGAGGCGTTAATGAACAGTATAGAGCCCTTAAGAACAACCTCTTGAGAGTTACCGATGCAATATACGGTTGGACATGAGGCCCACCAAGACATAAAGTAACTTGGTGGTGGGATGAGGGTGTAGAAGCTGCAGTTAAGGAGAAAAGAAGGCTTTTCTGGGAATGGAAGAAGGGTGGTAACAGGGAGGAGTACTTGGCTGCCAAGCATAGGGCTAGAAGAGAGGTATACAGGGTGAAGTCTGAGTCACAGGGACTTTTAATTGATAATCTAAATCATGGGGAAAGGAAAAATACGATTTTTAGGGTGGCAAATCAGGTGAAGAGGGATAATCGGGACATTGTAGGTGAGCAGTGTGTGAAGAATGATGAAGGAAGGGTAGTGGTGAACAGTGCAGATATTAAAGATGCATGGAGAGAGCATTATAGCCGGTTGTTGAATGAGGAGTTTGACTGGGATAGGGAAGGTTTGGAGCCAGAAGAGCCAGTGTTTAGCCCTTGGCCTTTGATTAGCACTGCTACGATGAGTGAGGCAATAGGCAGGATGCGGGTGGGGAAGGCGGCAGGTGTGTCTGGGTTGACTGCTGAAATGTTGAAGGCCTCAGGAGACACTGGTGTGAGGCTAGTCACTGACCTGATAAATATGATTATATATGAGTGTGTTGTCCCAGATGATTGGCTGAAGAGTGTAATTGTAAATGCGTATAAAGGGAAGGGTGATGCCCTGGAAAGGGGAAATTACAGAGGTATGAAGCTCCTAGATCAGGTAATGAAAGTAATGGAGAGAGTTCTAGAAGGTCTGATCAGAGAAAGAGTGAATATTGATGAGATGCAGTTTGGGTTTATGCCAGGCAGGGGGACCACTAATGCCATATTCATTGTTCGACAGCTTCAGGAAAAATATACTGGAAAGGAAAGGGAACTGTATTTTGTTTTTGTTAATTTGGAAAAGGCCTTTTGACAGAGTCCTTAGAGAGGTGGTGAAGTGGGCAATGAGAAAGCTAGGGTTGGAAGAGTGGCTGGTTAGGGTAGTCATGGCCATGTACGTGGGTTCTCGCACACAGGTAAGAGTGAATGGAGTTTTGAGTGATGAGTTTTCCATGAATGTTGGTGTGCATAGGGGTCAGTTTTGAGTCCCTTGTTGTTTATCATGGTGCTTGAAGCCCTCTCACGCGACTTCAGAGATGGACTCCCGTGGGAGATGTTGTATGCTGATGATTTGGTGTTGATTACAGAGAATGAAAAGGAGGTGGAGGAAAGATTTAAGAAATGGAGAGGTGGTATGGGGCACAAGGGCTTAAGGGTAAATGCAGATAAAACAACAGTGATGATATCTAGGGTTTGTGGCAGTACAATCGGAGGAGAGGGAGAGTGGCCATGTGCAGTTTACCACAAGGGTGTGGGAAGTAATTCCATCTTGTGCAGTGTTTGTGATTAATGGGTGCACAAGAGATGTGGTGGTATTAGAGGTAGACTACGAGATAATGCTGATTGTATGTGTGTGGCGTGTCGGGGAGAGCAGGTGGAGATTGTTAGGCATGAAAGGATTGAACTTGCTGGTGAGTCTCTTGAGTGTGTGGAAGAGTTTTGTTGTTTGGGAGACATGTTATGTGCCGGAGGTGGGGCTGGAGCTAGCTTGGTTGCTAGGGTGAGAAGTGGTTGGAAGAAGTTCAGGGAGCTGTTGCCTCTCCTGACATTGAGAGGACTTTCCTTATGTGCTAAGGGGTCTTTGTATGCAGCATGTGTTAGGAGTGTGATGCTGTATGGTAGTGAGACCTGGGCAGTAAAGGAAGAGGATATTCGTGGGTTTAAATGTACAGAAATGACAATGATTAGGTGGATGTGCAGTGCATCCCTGCGTGCAAGGCCTGGGGGGGCTGGGTTTACGATGGAAGAGTTGAGAGGTAGGATGGGACTGGAGTGTATTGATGTTGTGATGAGGAGAGGTAGGCAGAGGTGGTTTGGACATGTGGAGAGGATTGGGGATGATAATTGGGTGCAGAGGGTGAGAAGTGTTAATATTGGGGGAGGGGTTGGGAGGGGTAGACCGAGAAAGACATGGGACGAGGTCATTTAGTGTGACCTCAGGGTTAAGGGATTGAACAGGGAGGCTGCCAAAGATCGAGCAGCATGGAGAGCTGCCATTAGGTGACCAAGGCCGACGCATGCAAGCATGTTGGAGCTTTCAAAAACGAAATGAAACACTCATGGCAGATAAGTGTAGTGGGTTTCTACCAATAATGTGAAGCGACTGGAGGTGCCATGAGGACTACTAGGTGAGACTTGCATTGAACAGGGGGAGACTATGACAGATGGAAAGGACTGGCAGTTGTCATCTTTCATTTGCCTGCTGGAACTTGAAATACCAAGTACAGACTTCAGTAAGATCCATAAAACTGGGAGGTCTGGTTTTTTATCCCTGCTATGATATTTATATGATGCTTTTACACCTTTCTTTGTGTTGTTCAAAAGATAAAAATACTAAATAGGTAATGTATAAAGAAATTATATGTGCTGGGAGAGGGGTGCCTTCACATGATCACACTGAAATACAATAGTTGGATGGCTCTGCTGCCTGATTGTGCAAATGCCCTTCAACTCCCTTCCTATCCCCTTGAAGATGGATGGAGTACTGCAGGAAAGGGGTCAGCAGTTTACTGGGTTCACATTCAGATGAGTCTGGGGTTACAACTACACTGCTATTACAGTATTGATGGTTTTGTTGCGTAAAAACATTTTTGTGTACTCTACCTTTGTGAAAGAGGTGGTGTAATGTTGATAACTGTATACTGTAGAACAGTAGTAAAGTACAGTAATGCAATTGCAAAAATGAAGATGAAGTGAATGATTTTTTATTTTTTCACCATTAATCATCATCATCATCCGGACCTCCTTTCCCACCCTAGGGCATGGTGAGGAGTAGCATCATCCAGGCGGCCCATGTTTGCCCAGTCCAGTGGGCCGTGTTTCCATTCATTCATCATTCAAATCCCAGGAATCCTGGCTCTATCTGATACGCCAAAAACTTTCACCACAGTCTGTAGCATCACATAAACGTATCCAATAGAGTCAGTCCGAATGCTGTCACGTTAAAAAGGATTGCCAAATCCCTGATCATGTACTTTTCTCACAACATTCAACCAGCCAGCTCGATCTCTTGTCAGTCCCATAGCCGTACGAACTTCCATACCTCTCTTCCTCACACACTCATCCACCATATCCCTCCACTTTCTTCTTAGCCTGTCTCACCTCCTCCCTCCTTCAAATTCGCTGAAATGGACCTTTTTCAACATTCTATTGTTATCCATTCTCTCCACATGACCGTACCATCTCAGTACGCTCTCTTCAGTTCTGGCGTCCACAGGATTCTTCACTCCGCACCTTTCACAAATCACATCATTTTGGATCCTATCCACTCTCTGTTCTCCAGATACATTCCTCAGCAGTCCCATCCCCACAGCTCTCACTCTTGACTTTTAATTTTCATGCCACACCATAGTCTCATCCTTATGTTAAAGTTGGCACCAACACTCCTTCAAGTAAGCCTCACATAGGTGCAATGCTCAAGCCTCTGTTTCTTATCAAGGCCTTCATAGCACCAGCTACTTTCTTTCCTTGTGTCAATGTACTTTCCACTTCTTTTGCACATTTTCCTCTCTTTTCTATCACTGTACCCAGGTATTTGAACTCTTTCACCAGTTCCAGTCTCTCTCCATTCACTGTAACATCACACTGGGAGTCACCTTCTCTCTCAATTACCAATCACTTTCCTCTGCCGCTTTCACCTTCTCAGACTTGAACATGATATACATACTTCTTGAGCTGACACATTTGTAAGCTCTCATTTCACTTTGCCACGCCTCATTCATCAACAAAGCAACTACTTCCTTGCAACTTCCTTGCCCATCCATGCCTGATCTTACACATTTCACGCCCTCTACTCCTCCACTTCACGCTCTTTCATTTTTGTTTCACACAGTGCCATACAGGTAAATGACAGTGTCATTCTGCCCCAGAACTATTAAATGGCCATGTTTCTATTTGAAATTTCAAAAAGCAGTAAAGCTAATTTTAATCTCTCAGAATATTTTGTAAAAATCTGTATGTCACAATTTATAAAAGCTAGAATACAGTATCATGAGTTTAGTAAGACTGTGTTAAATTTCTAGAATTTAAATAACCCCTACCCTTCATTTTTTTTTTTTTTTTTTTTTTTAGATCATGCTCATTATGGTTTAGAGTGGGCTTGGTAGACTGAAACATAGCTTTGTACTTCAATTGGTCGTAGATTCAAGAAAATTTTTTCAGCAAAGCCTTCACAAAGATGCAAGAAATGTGAATTTTAGATAGAGAGAGTGGTACATGATATTCACATACAGTAGTAAATCAGGTTTATAATAAGTTAGAGACTTGGTGGTTCATGATATTCAAATACCAGTAGTTATTCCAGTATATGATATAGCAGCACATAGCATATATAAGAATACCTATAGCACTGAAAGCAAAATATTTTTTAAGTGGTTACATGTGATTTTAAAACAGTAGGAATTGTGTTATAGTCTATAGGAAGCATACATAGTAGATGATCAATATATACAGGTACAGTAGAGTAGCACCAGTCAAACAGGGCAGTGCTCCTGAGGTGGATGGAAAGCTGATGACCGGGAGAGCTGGAGCTGCCGTTTCATCAGTCCTCGGGGCTAGTTCCCGACCATCTGCCTTTGCTGAACTTTTTCAGTGTTTCAGTTACATGGAGAGTAGGCCAGCATGCTCTCCAGCACAAGGTTCTCTAACTGTCAACACCAAACTACATGCGCAGTACACACTACACTACCTTTTCAAAATTAGAAAAATGGCGGCTAATAACAGCGCCTTGGAGTCCCCCGGGGGAAGGACCATAAATGCCCCCACCATCCGCCCCTCTCCCGGTGATGACTCATGCCTGGAACCACTGTCTGACTCACTTCTTCATTTCTGCAACACTCGTAGCCTTTCTTGTAACTTTCTTTCTGTGGAACACCACCTCTCCTCCTCTAAACCTCACCTTTTCTTAACAGAGACTCAGCTGTCTGAGGCAAATGACAGCAAACCATTTTCTGTATCCACCTACTTTCTCTATACTCATTTCAAAGCCAAAGTGGCTGTTGTCTATATGTACGCAACGACCTATCTTGCTCTCGTGTTCCTGAACTTGATTCTTCTGAATTCTCTACTCTCTGGCTTCAGCTCTCCTGTCATTCTCTGACCAAATATATCTACGCTGTTTACTTATTGCCAAATTTTACTGACTATAAAAAATTCTTTGACTATCTTACTTCTATGATGGAACACATTCTATCCATTTCTCCTTTCTCTGAAGTCTCCATTCTTGGAGACTTCAATGTTTACCACCACATTTGGCTCTCTTCTCCTTTCACTGATCCACCTGGTGAACAAGTGTACACCTTTTCTATCCTTAATGACCTAGAGCAGCTTGTACAGCACCCTATCCATATCCCTGACCACCTTGGAGAGAGCTCTAACATACATGACCTCTTCCTTACAACTAATTCTTCTGCTTACACTTAATCTTTTCTCTCCGTTGGGCTCCTCCGATCATAACCTCATTACCTTAACCTGTCCTATTGCTCCGGTGCGGCCTTGAGACCCTCCAAAGAAACGTCATCTGTGGCACTTTGGTGCTGCAGATTGGGAGGCCCTCAGGCAGTTCTTCTTTGATTTTCCCTGGAATGACTATTTCTTCTATGGCTGGGAGCCATCTGCCTGTGCCTTACGCATTTCGGAGGTTATTCTCTTGGCCATGGAAGCATACATTCCTTTCTCATATCCTTTGTCTAATGCAAGAAAGCCTTGGTTTAATCACGTTTGTTCTAATGCTATCCGCAACAAGGAGAGGGCCTACAAAAGGTACCGGAGTCAACCCACAGCTGAATCACATCTTTCTTATGTTTCTGCCCGGAATCGTGCTAAGTCTGTTCTTTGCTCTGTTAAAAAGTAATTTTATCCACACTAAATGCCCTCAACTCTCCAGCTTGAATTCTTCCCGCTCCTTCTGGCACCTTGCCAAAAACCTTTCTAACAACTTTACCTCATCATCCTTCCCTCCTCTTTTCTACTCTGATGGCTCTGTAGCTATTTCTTCTACAGATAAAGCAGATCTCTTTGCTCAGACTTTCTCTTCCAATTCCACCTTAGATGATTCCAGTGCTATTCCTCCATCACTTCCCCCCTCTGACTTCCTTATGGCTGACATTAAAATTTCTTCAGCTGATGTATTAACAGCCATCACTGGCCTCAGTACTAACAAGGCATATGGGCCTGATGGAGTCCCTCCTGTTGTCCTCAAGAACTGTGCTTCTGTGCTTACACCCTGCCTAGGTAAACTCTTTTGCCTTTGTCTATCAACTTGTACCATTCCTTTTTGCTGGAAGTGTGCTCTCATTCAGCCAGTCCCAAAGAAGGGTGACCATTCCCAACCCTCTAACTATCGTCCAAGTGCTTTAACATCCTGTGTCTCAAAAGTTTTCGAATCAGTTCTTATCAGAAAAATTTTAAAGCATCTTTCCTGTCACAACCTTCTTTCTGATCATCAGTATGGGTTCCGTCAGGGACGCTCCACTGGCGATCTTCTCACCTACCTTTCAGACTCCTGGTCATCCTCCTTTCAGGACTTTGGCAAAAGCTTTGCCATTGCACTTGACATCTCATAGGCTTTCAGTCGAGTCTGTCATAAATCTTTAATTTCTAAACTCTCCTCTTACGGTTTCTATCCTTCTATCTGTGCCTTCGTCTCGAGCTTCCTTTCTGGTCGTTCTATAGCCGCTGTTGTAGACGTCCATTGCTCTTCTGCTAGATCTATCAACAGTGGTGTTCCTCAGGGTTCTGTCCTATCACCAACTCCTTTCCTTTTATTCATCAGTGACCTTCTAAGCTGTACATCTAGCGCTGATGATCCCACCCCACCTTTCCATCCGGTTCCCACAACGTCCAACTCAGCAGTTACTTCAACAAACAAGGGATGAAGCTATGGCACACCTAATGTCTGACTTGGCTTGTATCTCTGACTGGGGTAAAAATAATCTTGTTTTTAATGCATCAAAGACTCAGTTCTTACACCTATCAACCCAACGAAATCTTCCACAGGAGTTCCCACTGATGTTTAATAATGTCCAGCTCATTCCTGCATCATCCTTGAACATGCTTGGGGTTCATTCACTCGGGATTTATCTTGGAAAGAACGTTCAGTATCACATCTCTTGTGAAATCTGCTTCCAAGAGATTAGGTGTGCTAAGCCAACCCCAAAACTTCTTTACCCCTGCACAGTTGTTGACTTTATACACGGGTTTTATTCGCCCCTGTTTAGAGTACAGCTCTCATGTGTAGGGTGGCTCCCCACATACAGCCCTTCTCAATAGGGTGGAGTCAAAGGCTTTTCGTCTCATTAACTCTCCTCCTTTTACTGATTCCCTTCAACCGCTGTCTCTTCATCGCACTGTTGCATCTTTATCTCTTTTCTATCGCTGCTTCAGTGGCCACTGTTCCTCTGAACTGTTTGCTTGCATCCCTCCACCTCTACGACGGGCACGTAGCACCCGTCTAGCAACAACCTCTCATCCTTTTTCTGTCCAGGTCTCTAATGCAGGAGTTAACCATTACTCCCAGTCCTTCATTTATGCAACTGGTTAACTCTGGAACTGTCTTCCTCTGTCTGTATTTCCTACTTTCTATGATCTCCAGTCTTTCAAACGCAGTGTGTCCAGGCATCTTGAAATGAATGAATCTTGAATTTGGCTCTCTTTTGTATTGTTTCATTTATTCTTGGAAGGAACAGTCTGTGTGCCCACAGCCTTTGGTTCCTTCTTCCTTGCATTGAAAAAAAAAAAAAAGTTACCCCAAGAAGTGATGGCAGTTTCAGATTGCTTTTGTCACTCTGCACAGCCATATGTTCAGTGCAAACTTAGTGAATATATGGTAAAAATTCTATGCCTTCCATCATGTTATATCAAATAAAATATATATCATGCTAAGAATGATGTAAAATGAATATCATAAGGTAGTGATATATTAGTAGTTAACACTTACATACATTTCCCAATTTGAATGAATGTGTAATATATTACTCCATGCAGGGGACACAGTACAGTGGAGCCCCAAGTTTGGCGACATCATCATTTGCTGTGTCATGGTTAGTAGTGGCTTGCAAATATTCCCAAACACCAGGTTTTGCATGAAAACTGCTCTATTCGCAGCGAGAAAACGTAAACAAATCGCACACACAGAAAGCAATCGTCACTTGTTCACTGCCATTGCTGCAGACCCGCTATGCTCTGCGAGTTGTGTGTTTATACCTGCTCCCTGATCCTTTTTTTCTGTGCCATGCCGCTCACGTTCCTGGCTTTACTCTCGTACTGTGGCATCCTGCTGCTCTGGAGGTTTGGGAGGCAGCCCTGGGGGTGAGAGAGGGGACGGTAGGAGGTAAGGGGAAAATGAAACCTGACTACCATGTTGGTGTTAAGAAGCACGTGTATAACAATGATTTGAAGAGTAAAATTGTGGTGCAGATGGACCAGGGTGCTAAGAATTCTGAAATTTGCAAAATGTTTAAGACATGAGTCATCAGTGAGAAGCATGAGGAAGAAGTGCAACAAGTTAACAGCTAACCTTAGGCTAGCCAAGAAGCACTTTGGTGATGGTGGTAGTGTTGGTAGTGTCAGGCAAGTCACTTGTACACCAGACTACAATAGGATCATGATTATGGTGTAACATTTTTTGGTATAGTGGTTTAGCAGGCAGTCTTGGGAGGGTGGTAGTGTCCAGGCCCACCTCACTTTTGTTGCAGTTGCCAAGAAACTGCAGGTCAAGGAACCTCCTCACTTCACAGTTTCAAGGGGCTGGCTGCACTGGTTCAAGGCCAGAACTAAGGTGAAGCATGCTGCATACCAGGGCAAGGCTCAGTCTGCTGATGCAGAAGCTGCCAGGACATTACCAGCGGTGGTGGAGAAGCTGATCAGGTATGGCAACTATTCTCTGGAGCGAGTCTACAACTGCGACAAGAGTGGTGTGTACTGGAAGTGGTCACCAAGGTCCACCTTTATATCAGCGTCAGAGAGGCAGGCCAAGGGGGTAAAGATGGCAAAAGACCGCTTCACCGTCCTCCTGACCGCCAATGCTTTCGGTACACACCAATTGAAGCCCCTCATCATTTGCCACTCAAAGGGGCCTCGTCCCTACAGACACGCAGACAAGGACAGAATTCCTGGCTATGTCTGGGCTGCTAACTCCAAGGGATACGTGACCTCTCAGGTGTCTCTCGATTGATTTGACCAGCATTTCGTCCCTGAGGCCAGACGCTACTTCCGCGTCATGAACCCGGCTTTCAAAGTTATCCTGTTCATGGATAATGCTCCCAGTCATGCATGGTTCCTGGTGGGATGGCATTCTTCGGTGGAAGTGGTGTTCTTACCTCCCAACACTGCCTCCAAAATCTAGCCGATGGACGAAGAGGTCATTGGCAACACTAAGTTAATTTACTACCGCAACGTTCACGACAAGATGCAGGCTGAGATGGACTCCTTGGAGGAGCATCGAGGAGAATGTTGATGCTGTGCTGGGAAGTAACAGCAAGCCAGATGACCCTGTCCTGTCAACATCTTCAGCCAGTTCAGGAGTCCTGTCTATGAAGCAGTTTTGGAGGAGGTTAAATACTCGGCAAGCAGTGGAGATGTTCGTCGCTGCCTGGAAATCCCTGATGTCAGCCACTCTTCTCCATGCTTGGAAGCTGGTGCTGCCTGCTCTCTTACAGCCTCAGCCTGGCAAGCAGGAGCATGAGGTGCTGTTGGCAGACACATTCAAGGCAGAGTGGCAGATCCCACTTCCCGGGTTTGCTGATGTAACCACCGGTGAATTGGAGCACTTGATCGGCCACACACCAAGAGTCTGTTGCAGAAATGTTGGAGAGGGAGGAGGACAATATGGAACAGCAGCAGCCTGTAGAGCAGCCAAAAGAAGATGACAAAACTTAACATCATCACTTTCACTTTGGCCGTTCACTCTTGAGAATTTGCAGGAGAACGTCAGCCTAGCAGAGTTTGCCAACAAGCATGAGTGCCTGTTCCATGTTTCTGCATTAGCAAATCTGATAAACATTTTGTTCAATGAGAAAGTGAATGCAAGACAGCAACCTCTGAAAACCTGCTACCTCAGCAGACCCTGGGAAGTGGAAGAGGTTTGAAGGCCCAGTGCAAGCAGCAGGGGCAGCTGAGCAAGGAACACAACCCAGTGAAGATGCCATCATGGACCTGCTTGAGATTGAGGAGTTCTGTGGGTTTGTGCAAGAGCAGCAGACAGATGATTCACAAGATGGATGTGTTGCATGGAGAGGCAGAGGCAGCAGAGGCAGAGGAGGGTGGAGGTGTCAGAGGTGGTGGGGCGTAGTAGCCTCACCACCTGCCTCGGAAAATTACACCCCCATTCTTTCCAATGAGCACCTCACTCCAGCCTTCCAAGTGAGTTTCCTTGTCTATGATGTCCATGCATCCATCATCCAATTTTATGTCACCCCATGAGGAGTGCAGGATCCTGGGGCTAGGCAAGTTGGTCCTGATACGTAAGATGAGAGTGGCCAGCCTCACTCATCCCTGAGTGGTATAATGTGGGCAGTAAACCCCAATTGCCCCTTGGATATAAAGCTACACTTACATTGTATTAATACTAGTCTTTTCTCAGGTGTGATCAGTAAATTTTACATTGCATAAATGGGTTTTAGGGGAGTTGGCATGGGACCCAGAACCATTTATCTTATTTCCCATAGGATCAATGCCCCAGCTTTGGTGGTTTCGTGGTTCGTGGTACTTTTGACGGAACCAGTTAGACCCGAAACGCAGGGCTCCACTGTATAACCCGGTGTTCCTGATGTATTTGCTTCTCAGGATTTCAGATATAAATGCTCTAGTTTCGAAGACCAATAAGGAAAATTCTTATGACTGTAATACACTCTCTTATTTTCAAATGATACAGTAATGATATTGCAACAATAAGGATTCCACAACGGTGATATTATTCTTAGTAAGAATACCTTACCTGCAGTAGTAGCAAGACGATCCTCCCTTTTTTCTGTCTTCCCCTTGCTTAACCCCTACACCGCGGGGTTGTCAGAGGTTTTCCATGTCATTCCCTTGGGGAATATTTGCCAAAAATCAGTTATTAGTCCTAGAATATTATAATTAAATTTGCATATGGCACATACCTTCAGCTCTCTCCTGGGATGTGTTTTTTAGCACTCGACTACCATGGGACTTGTGGAGACTTCTGAAGTTGGGTAACTAAGTCTCCACTTTACACTTCCCGACATCCCCTAATCTGAGTACCACTGCCAGATATTATCACTAGAAACACTATTAAATGATTTCCAAGTAGTTTGGAATCCATACTAAAAAAAAAAAAACACTGTGAAAGCAATGTAAAATACGAGCGCATACGAGCCTCCCTCTCGCGCTAATTCGCCACTTGTATTCCGTCATTTTTTACTTATATACACACTCACACTTTATTATTTCTAGTACTTATTACACTTATATAAATCTACAGTCTTATACCGCTTCCCACATGATGTTTAGTAGGGTAGAGGCCACAGGGCCTTTTATAATAGGCGCAAAAGCAGCAGGAATGGAGGAGTGTCATTTCTCTGTGAAAGACGAGAGAGAACTGAGCTGAACTGATTGTATGTCGATAGCCAAGAGTTGAAAATGTCAGCTGCTAATGTATATGCTAAGAAATAAGTCGTAGGAAATCTAGACAATACATAATAAATTAGGTACTTCCAGGTGAATATAAATATCACTCAGGCTTCTCCCTTCCTTTCTTATATACATTTATATTATGAGAGTAGCTCATACGGCATATTTCACGGGGAAAAAAAGCAGGGGAAATTAGCGAATGAGTGCAGGTTGGATGTTGGCAAGTGATAATTAGCCAATTCCAGGTGTATGGCACTATCATTTACCTTATATTTTATATATATATATTATTTTGTATAAGAATAGGGCATAGGGCTCATTTAAGTGGATGAAAACAGTGGAAAAATCCAGGAAAGATTTACTTAGCGCAGAACAGCTGAGCAGACGACACAAGAGGGTAATGGAGGGGAGGTAGGGAGGGGAATCTAGAATGGGGGAAAATGGCTAAATTGTCAACAATGGATGGGAGTACTGATGACATTAGCAGCTCTGACTATTGTTGGACATTGGCAGTGCTGATAGATGATACAAGTCACCACCTGAAAGCCCGGGAGAATTAAAAATAACACAGAGTCACTCAAGTGACACCCCGCAGTATGATCCATTGCACCCGACCATCACGAAAGTGATGACCCGCAGTTAAGGGGTTAAACTAAACCGCTATTTCCTGCTTAACTGAAAATGCTGATTTTGATGTTCGAACTCAGTGATTTAGTTATGAACCTCAGCATTTTATTACTCAAGCCAGTCATTACTGAGGATACTAGGCTATGACACAAGCTGACATTCTCCAAGGAGGTCCAACTCTCGGCAGATTTTCAAGCCTCTTTCTTTATATTTCGTTCACTGATAGTCCTCTGGTTTATATTTAATCTTCCAGAGATTTTTCCTAATGGAAAACTGGCCAAATGCAGTATAATAACTGCATGTTTTTTAGTAAAAGTTGTCTCCTTTCATGCTAGTTGATTGAGGCGTTTAAATCAGCCTAGTAACTTAAGTCGCTTTCCTGCTTTCTGTTATCGTCCACGGTGACAACGGAAACGGAAACAAGTGACTCTAAATTATGCCCTAGTGTTGTAGTGGAAATTATTGTATAAAATGAAAATAACTTATTTTAATTGTTTATTGATGTTTTTTTCTTTTCAGTCTTACGCTACTAAAAAATTATTGCTCGTTATCATACTGTATTTGAACTTGGCAATTTATTTCTGACTGTCTCAGAGCAATACTGTATTTGTGAAATTTCAGTTCCAGTAATCCCGGTTAGGATTTCCTATTATCGTAACTAACGAACTGCTTCCTACAGTTTTGAAATATACCAGTACTTTGGCATTTTCTTATTGTTTTTTGTAACAATTTTACGTAATAGGTTTCACCTTGTAAAGATATAAGAAAGAGCATGTGCATTATTGCTGACCGAAATCTTCTGGATACTTTGCCATCATTTCTTAGGCTGACTACTATAGAAAGAGGAAGTGGAGCGTTGAGAGAAAGGTGTGTGAAGATAAGGTAGCCTGGAAGTGCTTTTGTCACAGCCATCCCCTGTCCACAGGTTCTCAGGGAGGAGCAAGGCAATGGAGATGATGATAATGAAATCAGAACCAGCCATTATTGCTTTGTACAATATCTTTTACATTTGATGAACATTCCCTTCAGCATCTTGCTGCTTTCTCGTATCTGTTACTTATTCCTCCCAACCACAGTCTTGGTGCACGTTAACCATGGGTGTACGTGTGGACCATATCTGGACCCTGTACGAGTCGGTGACCTCCCGGTGCAGTTTGGGCCCGGGAGTCTCAATCGGGTGGTACGGGAGTCGGTACAGGCCCTGGTTGATGCTGCACCAGACCCCAATGCCGTCACTGCACTTCTTCCCACTGGCCATGGAAAGGTCATTATTAAGAGTGAGTATCAGCATCAAGGGGATTACATTGGTTATTTAACCTTAACCCCTTCACATTGATGATGTAAAAATTTTATTCTCCTGACCCTAGATGACTTGTGGCATAGGAGACACTTTCTGAACTTCTCCCCCAAATTAAAATATCATCATCTGGTTGTAGCAACACTAAATTTAAAAGTACAGTATATCATTGTACCAGATGGTTTCAGATGTACTGTACTGGACTGTGATTATCTACCCTATGATCTCACTCAAGATCCCTACACTCCAAGGGGTTGGGGGAGTAATATAAGCTCTCACCAATAATTGCACAGTAGAAGATTGAGTATTGCTTATTTCATTGCCAGTGCAATGGTGGCTAGAACAGAGAATTTGTAGTTTTAGTTCACTTTCCCAAATGTAATTTTTTGAAAATACAAATACAGTTTTGATATCATTTACTTCACTCTTCCCTTTGCTGGTGGTATCTACCATTCTTTTATTTATTTATTTATTTATTTTTTTAATAACACAAAAATATGCACTCTTTTCTCTGTTACACATGCATAAGCGCACATGTACACACACAGGTCATAGAGAGAGAGAGATGGAGTTGCTCCTGGATTGAGGGGAAATAATCGCTGAACCAGCGGCGAAAAGGAGATGGCCTATTGTGATTATGTGGTTGAATGCATGAGTGGTGGTCCTGTCGGATATTAGTTAAAAAAAAAAAAAAAAAAAAAAGCAGGTTTCGGCCCTAAAAATACAAGACAAAGTGAAAAAGAAAGTTTCCATATGGTTGTTGTATCATGACGGAGAGAGACGGAAGATTGTTTACAACTGGCAGGGGGGAATTTGTGGGCTTCTCCGAAGAAAATGTAGGTAAAGGAAGTGATAAGCTGCAACAAACAAGAGTAGCAGGAGTAGAGAAAATGGCGGAGAGGAATGTCCAGGAGTTAAAAAAGGTATGGGAAGTAATTAGAGAGTTACAGGAATGAACCTTAGAACAGGAGAGAGAGATCAAAGTCCTACAGAGTAAACTGGAAAAAGTCAGCACACGTAGTGATGAACAAGAAAAAGAAGTCTCAGAATTAAAGGTGAGTAATGAATCTGCATCAAATGAAATAAAACAGCTCAAGAGGGAGAATAAGAGGTTGGAAGAAGAAAGGGACAGAATAAAAAGTAAACTAGAGGAGTACGAATCAAAATCGAGGAGGCAAGATGAGCACATTCAGGAAATCAAGGAGCAACATAAGGGGTGGAAGAAAATACAGTAGGAAGGAAATGTAAATTTTAAGGAGATCATAGAACAACAAAGTAAGGAAAAAGTGGAGAAGGAAGTGGTTACAGTACTAAGAAGTAGAGAATCTTTGGTCAGGGATGTAGCAGACAAGAAAAAATGTGTGATAATCTCAGGAATAAAAGAAAAATGAATGACAGTAAGATCTGAAAGAGAGAGAGAGGAACTGAGCAAGGCTAAAGAAATAATATCACTGGTTATGAAGGGAAACAATGAAGCCCAAGAAGAGATTGAAGAAGTGTTTAGATTAGGAAAGTATGAGGATGGTGGGGCAAGGCCTTTGAAAGTAAAGTTTAAGTCCTAAGTAATAGTGAATGAAATCATAAGTAGAACTTGGAAATTGTCAGATAAAGAGGGGTTTAAAAATGTTTGGATTAGGAGAGATGCAAATGAAGAGGAAAGAGCTAAATTGAAGGAGTTAGTAAAGGAAGCAAAGATAAAAAATTAACAGCGAACAGAGGAAGAGAAGACAGAGTTCTATTGGAGAGTTATGGACCAGAAATTGAGAAAGTGGTACCGACAGAGGGAAGGAGAGAATAGTTCGTTCGTTTTTGAAGGCTCCAACATGCTTGTATGTGTCGGCCTTGGTCACCTAATGGCGGCTCTCCATGCTGCTCAATCTCTGGCAGCCTCCCTATTCAGTCCCTTAACCCTTAAGTCACATTTAATGACCTCATCCCATGACTTTCTCGGTCTACCCCTCCCAACCCCTCCCCCAATATTAACACCTCTCACCCTCTGTACCCAATTATCATCCCCCATCCTCTCCACATGTCCAAACCACCTCAGCCTACCTCTCCTCATCACAACACCAATACACTCCAGTCCCATCCTACCTCTCAACTCTTCTATCGTAAACCCAGCCCCCCCAGGCCTTGCACGCAGGGACGCACTGCACATCCACCTAATCATTGTCATTTCTGTACGTTTAAACCTGCGAATATCTTCTTCCTTTACTGCCCAGGTCTCACTACCATACAGCATCACACTCCTAACACATGCTGCATACAAAGACCCCTTAGCACGTAAGGAGAGTCCTCTCAATGTCAGGAGAGGCAACAGCTCCCTGAACTTCTTCCAACCACTTCTCACTCTAGCAACCGAGCTAACTCCAGCCCCACCTCCGGCACATAACATGTCTCCCAAATAACAAAACTCCTCCACACACTCAAGAGACTCACCTGCAAGTTCAACCCTCTCACGCCTAACAATCTC
>JAGKTI010005223.1:0-16338 GCA_018397915.1 Birgus latro | reverse complement strand
CTCATCCCACCACCAAGTTACTTTATGTCTTGGTGGGCCTCTTGTCCAACCGCATACTGCATCGGTAACTCTCAAGAGGTTGTTCTTAAGGGCTCCATACTGTTCATTAACGTCTCTATCTTCGGCTTCCTGTTCAGCCACCACTCTCCTCATCTCACTATAAAAGGCATCCCTTACTGATTGGTTTCTCAGCTTCCATATTTTCCTCCTAGGTACATATGTCCTCCTTCTCATCCTTTGTTCCTTAAGCACCATGTCACAAATCAACAGTTTGTGCTGCTGCACACACTCCTCGCTTCCTATAACTTTAACATCCCTCACTAATCTCCTATCAACCCTCCTGACCAGAAAATAATCTATCTGGCTACTATTTCCCCCGGACTCGTACGTAATCAATCTACTCACTCTTTTTCTAAAATGTGTGTTGCACACAATCATGTCCATAGCCTCCCCAAACTCGAGTATTCTTTCCCCTTCCGCATTCCTCACACCATATGCACATCCTCCATGGACTCCTTCATACCCTTGAGCTGCTTCACCAACATGACCATTTAAATCCCCTCCCAGAACCACTACCTCATCATCACCCATACCACTTACTACACGTATTAAATCATCCCAAAATCTATCCTTCTCTGCGTCATCCAATCCTACCTGCGGAGCATATGCTGATATAACTGAAACCATCACCCGTCCGATCAGAATTTTCACTACTATTATCCTATCACTTACTCTCATGACATTCATAACATACTCCACCCATTTCTCCACAACCAACACACCCACACCCCCATATCCGTCAGTTCCCCCCTGCCAAAACAACTTATAGTAGCAATCCTTCCCAGCAATCTTTCTGGCTGATCCATCCCTGTACCGGACTTCCTGCAGACAAGCCACATCCACCCACCTCCTACTGAATGCCTCAACAACTTCCCCTGCTCTTCCTCTCAGACTTCCCACATTCCTCCATACGGAGGAAGTGGGATATCTTCTTAGACCTCTACATTTTGGGAGTGGAAAAATATGTGCCAAGAGCAAGTGGGAAAGAAAACAGGAAAAAGGAGTGGTTTAATAGAAGGTGTATGATGGCAAAAAAAGAGAGGGACATTGCATGGAACAAATGGAGAAAGAGAGGTAATAACAGAGCAAAGGAAGAATATAAAAGAACTAGAAATGAATATACAAGAATACATAGAGAGGAAGCAAGGAACTTTGAAAAGGGTATAATTGACAAATGTAAGGATGAACCCAAATTGTTTTATAGATTTGTTAATGGCAAATTGAAGCAAAGAGAAGGAATCACCAAACTGAAAGTAGAAGGAGAGGTCTACAAGGATGCAGTAATGCAAGCTGAAATAATGAATAAATGTTTCCAATCGGTTTTCACTAAAGAAATGGAGTTTGTGGAGGGGGAGGGAGTGATTAGAAATGTAGTGATAAAAGATATTAAAGTGGAAGTGCAGGAAGTGTATAAATTACTGGGAACTCAAGATGTAAGGAAAGCCTCAGGACTGGATGGAATCTCTAATTAGGTACTGAAGGAATGCAGAGAACAACTGGTGGATAAGACTCACAATTTAATTGTGTGCTCCTTAGAAGAGGGGAAAGTGCCTCGAGAATGGAAGAGGGCAAATGTGGTACCAATCTATAAGGGAAGAAACAAGGAAGAACCCCTGAATTATAGACCAGTGTCCCTAACCAGCATGGTTGCGAAATTGTGTGAGAGAATCCGGAAAGATAGATGGATAAAATATCTGGAAGAGATGAATATTTTGACTGAAAGTCAGTTTGGCTTCAGAAGTATAAGGTCATGTGTTTCCAACTTGTTGAGCTTTTACTCAAGGGTGATTGACGTGCTACAGGAGAGAGACGGTTGGGAAGATTGTGTGTACTTAGATCTGGAGAAGGCCTTCGACAAGGTACCCCACAAGAGACTAATATGGAAATTAGAGCATATCGGAGGACTGAAGGGAAGCCTCCTGGAATGGATGAGAGACTTTTTGAGTGACAGACAAATGAGGACAGTAATAAAGGACAGGACATCTGGATGGAGGGAAGTAACAAGTGGTGTCCCACAGGGCTCGGTGTTGGCACCAGTGATGTTCTTGATTTATGTAAATGATATGGTAGATGGAGTGAACAGTTACGCAAGCTTGTTTGCTGATGATGCAAAGATCTTGAGAAAGGTAGAGGTTGAAGAGGACTGTAAAATGCTACAGGAGGATCTGGATAGGATACATGATTGGAGCCGGATGTGGGAAATGAAATTCAATGAAAAAAAATGTAAAATATTGGAAATGGGTAAAAGTACCAAGAGGCCATCATTGAATTATTTGATGGGTAATGAATCAATTAGAAAAGCGAGAGAAGAGAAAGATTTGGGAGCTTGTCACCAGAAAAGCACATAAATAAGATAGTTAGAGAGACATATAAACTCTTGACCAATATAAGAGTGGCATTTCATTACATGGATGAGGAGATGATGAAAAAATTGATAGGGGCCATGATCCGCCCCAGGTTAGAATATGCTGCAGTAGTGTGGTCCCCACACAAAAAGAAAGATATAACCAAGACTGAGAGAATACAAAGAACAGCAACCAAGATGGTCCCCAGTCTGGCAGATTTGTCGTACAGAGGTAGGCTGGAAAGGCTGGATTTGCCTTCCTTAGAGGAAAGGAGAGAGAGGGGCGATATGATTGCAGTGTTCAGGACTATGATAGGAGTAGATAAAATTGACTGAGAAAATCTGTTTGTGGGGGATGAGAGGGTAACAAGAGGACACGGTATGAAACTAAAGAAGCCAAGCTGCTCAAAGGACATCAAGAAATATAGCTTTCCTTATAGATGCATAGACCAGTGGAATAGCCTGGACAAAGAGATCGTCCAGTCTAAAAACTTAAATGAGTTTAAGGCAAATTTTGACTTATTGAGAAATAGAGATGGAAGCTCATTTCCTGTATATCACAATTAGGTAAATACAGGCAGATGCACATATATGCATGCATGCACAGAATACATCTTGCTTCATCTCCTCACAAAGCTCCATTTCACCAGCTCACCTTCGTACCTGTTTCTTAATCCTACCCTCCCATTTCTTTGTGAGAAATGTAATAATGATCACAGAAACATCAACTGTCTCTCCTATATTGACAATAATTTTACTTCCACAGCCACAGTTGGGGGAGAAACAGAGACTCATCGCCTGCCACCCCTAGAAAAGGTTGAGGACTTCTGGAGCGTCCTGGAAAGTTTGTTTGAAGAGCTTATGTGCTGTGAGAATTTCTATACACAGCAGCCTGTCACCCAGTGTACCAAGTGTGCTCGCCAGAGTCTTGCGCAGTTCAAGAGAGGTATTACC
Organism: Birgus latro; assembly: GCA_018397915.1. Lineage (NCBI taxonomy): Eukaryota > Metazoa > Arthropoda > Malacostraca > Decapoda > Coenobitidae > Birgus > Birgus latro. The sequence continues at coordinate 12,980 of JAGKTI010005223.1, read as the reverse complement.
AAGTCTGGGCTCAATTTTTAATGAAAACAAAAACGTTTAGTGCATATCATTGCCAAGGTTTCGAGGTTTGGAGTCAAATAGACAGTAGTAATTTTTTTTACCTTCACCTCGTCACAAAAGTTTATGGTCAGACCATCAAGAAAAAAAGGCCTTTTTATAAATAGCAGTATGGTCTTAGTGCAGTGTTTCTATCTTTGTTTCCTTCATGAGATATGCACAGTTTAGTGAATTTCATGTTTTTCATGACCATGACTTTTGACCTTTGACCTTTTTTTTGCCTTACATGTCGTAGGTGGGGGCACACCATCCACTCACTTGATATAGTGCTGCTTTCAGGTGTCTGCCCTTTCCTCTTCTCCCTCCATTCTTTCCTTCCTATTCTGTCTTTCTTTACATCATTCTTTCCTCGTCCTTCTGCCTACAGGTGACTTTACACTCCCTCTTTTGTCTTTCTTTCCCTCATTCTTTCCTCTTCCTTCTGCCTGTGGGTGACTCTACACTGCAGGAAACCATTTAGTATGCTGGGTGGTAATCATATAACCAGTTTATGGCACTTGGTGGTTTAGTGGGTAATTACAGTGCTCCAATCGGATTGAGCCGGTGAAGGTTTATATCCAAGTGGTGGTTGGGGTTATTGCTTACAAAATGCCACTCAGGGATGAGTGAGGCTGGTCACTCGCATCTTAAATGTCAGGACCAAATTGCTTAGCCCTGGGCTTCTACGCTCCTCATGGGGCAACGTAGGATTGGATGATGGATGGATGGATTTAATCTCGTTTTTTTTTTTTATGGGCCTTAATCATTATTCCTAATTTTTGTGTCCACTGGTAACCCTGGGCTCCTATGCTCCTCTGTGGGGCGACATAGGATTGGATGATGGGTGGATGATGGTTCTTCATTTTCTTCACGACCTAGACCTTTAATATTTTTCACATAATTTCGTCACTTGTTTCTCTGTGTAACAGGAAATCAATTACTGTATTTGTGAAAATCATGTTTAGGTACATGGAGAGAGAGAGAGAGAGAGAGACAAATCAGGAAGAGAGAGCATTGTGGTGTTCCTCTGGATGTGTTAGAAGGCATTAGAAGTATCTTGAGATGGTTTGCCCATGTGAAGAGAATGGAGAATGAGAAACTGAATAGGAAGATATATGATGAGATGGAGGGAAGGAGGGGAAGGGAGAGACTGAGGAAGTGAGGGAGGAGGTGGAGAGTTATGTTAGAGAGTGAGGTATGAGTTGAAGAGGGCAACCTTGTGGTGGAGGACAGGCTGACATGGAAGTACAGTCACCTCTCACGTAACGTACGAATATTGTACCCTGAAGCTCCCACTTTATGAAAATTCTGCATTATACAGCCGTATGTTTACAAGTTAAAGGGTTTCATGGTACCCAAGCCAGCCTCAACTTCACCTTTTGGGGCAGTTTTCTGGGACTTTTCCCAGGACATTTGCCTACCTAAAAATGACTTCAGTACATACAAACACTGGAGGATTCCTTTCCTTGAACTGAAGAGTTTGTGGGCTTCCTGAGGGGGAGGGGGAGTGGAGTTCCAAGGCAGGGCAGGACTACTACTGGTCCCCAGCATGGTCCTCTGGCCGCGCTGGCTCCACGGAGTCCCTTTTTTCATTTACAGAGTCAATTGGAATTCCTTCCCTCTCCAGTCAGTTGCAGTACATGACCAGGTACCTTTCCATCACGACAAGAGCTGAGTCAGACAAATAGTCAACTTGTTGACTTGGCACTTTTGGTGATGGCGCAATTACGTTCTCCTCTCTCCTACCGCTTGATCACATCAAGCTTCTGCTCCTGCGTCAAACTCTTCCGCCGTCGTGCTGCGTCACAGTAGGACGGCATGGTTAGGCTGGGTCAGGTGAGGGGGGGGGGAGAGCAAAGTCAACACACATTGCGTGTGGTGACAGAGTGGGGAGGGGGTTGACTGGAGTGGCTCAGAAATGCTCAGTAGACCGTGACGACACCCTGCACAGACATGTGACATGCATACATCACGGGCAGATGCAACGTGTGCTATGACTAAATCTGCCCGTTGTCTTGTGTAATGACTAAATATTCCAAAATTTTTGGCCCCAGGCCACATTTTCACTATCGTAGCAGCGTAGTATATTCTTTTAAGAAATGGGCAATTTCTCCACCCGCGTAATATTTGTCAAAATCGCTTTGTGACCGTATCTTGGACAAAAAAAAATAAAGGGCCGTGCTATGACTGTTTCCGCGCTCTCTGATCATGCGTTATGTGAGAGGTGGCCACCTCTTTGAGAATTAAGACAATGGACTGTGAACTGATAGACAGATTGTGCCTCTGGTGGTCCTCAGTCATTATTCTAAATTTGGTAGAATTCCATCCCATAGTTTTCCATAATGTTACTGTACTCCCCCCCCCCTTGTAGTCTTTCGTAGCATCACCAATATTTTCCCACCCTTCCACCCACTCACACTTGATTTCCCACAGTAAGTCTGTCTGGTGTGAATTTGTGGAACTTCCCTTTTGGTGTCCACTGGGTTTACTTATACTGGGAGCGCTTACCATCAACTCACTCGATGTAGTGCTGCTTTGGGTGTCTGCCCTTTCCTCTCTTCTTTCCTTTGTCTTCTGTCTTTCTTTCCTCTTCCTTCTGCCTACGGGTGACTTTACACTCCCTTGTCTGTCTTTCTTTCCTTCATTCTTTCCTCTTCCTTCTACCAATGAGTGACTCTACACTGAGTGACAAGCCAAATGGTTTCCTGTACACCAGGAAACCATCCACTACACTGGGTGGTATGCATATAACCAAATTATTGCATCTGGTGGTTTAGTGGGTAATTAAGGTGCTCCAATTGGATTGAGCCTGCGTAGGTATATATCCAAGGGGTGTTTGGGGTTTATTGCTCAAATAATGCCACTCTGGGATGAGTGAGGCTGGTCATTCTCTCAAATGTCAAGACCAACTTGCCTAGCCCCCAGGCTTCTACTCTCCTCATGGGGCAGTGTAGGATTGTGTTAGTGTGTGTGCGCACGCACACACCTGCTAAGTCACGAGTGATGACATCATCGGAAGGTTCCTGTGGTATGCAACCGGAAACCTTGGCAGTTCACGTTCTGAGGCCAGTGAGTGTGGTTTGCCTAGTTTCCTACACTGGTAGCAGAGCGTAGTTCGAAGAATGGCGTCGTGTTCGACCAAGTGGCCTCCAAAACTTGAAAATGATTCTGCATATGAGAGCTGGAAAAAAGACATTGGCATTTGGTGCGAACTAACGGACCTAGCAAAAGAAAAACAAGCCTTAGCTATTCACCTGTCATTGTCTGGAAGAGCGAGGGTGGCGTCTTTGGAGATTGATGCAGATGTTCTGAAGCAGAAGGATGGTGTTCATACCCTGCTGAAAAAATTAGACGGTTTATTTCTCGTGGACAAAGGACGTCGACAGTTTGCATCTTTTTATGAGCTGTACAACTTCAGAAGAGCCAGTGATATGAACATTCAGGAGTTCGTGGCAGAATTTGAGCATGTTTATTTCAAATTTACAAAGCAGGACATGGAACTACCAAATTCTGTGATGGGTTTTATGCTCTTTGCTGCATGCAAACTTTCAGACAGTGAGCGACAACTAGTGATGTCCGCAATAACTGAGGTGACGGGCGAAAATATGAAATCTGCCCTAAATCGTATTTTTGCTGGTGAAATTGGAAGGCAGAACGAGGCATCGGTGTCCGCCCGGGAGGTGAAAGACGAACCAGTATTTTGGAGTGACGAAGTTGAGGGTGAGGAAACACTTTATGCTAGAGGTACTCGACGAGGACAGAGAATGTTGCGGGGTGGCGCAATACGTGATCGACGTCGGGGTAGTGGCCGATGTTCAACCGTATCTGCTAGAATTCCCCAAAGCTCATCCACCGGGAGGAGGCAGAACCCACTTGGGTCTGACGGAAAGGTATCGAGGTGTTTCATATGTGATTCTGGATTTCATTGGGCATGTGACTGTCCGGATGCATACGAAAACGATGGCAGTCGAGAAGAGAATTCTGAAACAGTGCATCTGTCGTTATTTATGGGGTATGCGGATGATGCCGCTAGTAGAGGTAAGTCACAGACTCTAGTAGAAGAATCTAAGGGATGTGCTCTTCTAGACACAGGGTGTTCTACAGCCGTATGTGGAGTTGAATGGATCAATTGCTATCTAAGTGAGCTCACTGATTACGAACGTGATGCTGTAAGAGAAGAAGCGTCATCCTCAACGATTACTTTTGCTGATTGTGTCACAGTTTCTTCCCTCAGACGTGTTACTCTGCCCTGCTACATTGGAAACATGCATGCTACCATCGTGACTGATGTTGTGGACTGCAATATTCCCTTGCTGTTGAGTAGACGTTCCATGAAAAAAGCAAAAATGTTGATTAACCTTGGAATTGACTGGGTCAAAATTTGTGGAACTATCATTGATTTAAAGTCCTCATCTTCTGGCCATTACTTACTTCCAATTTCCTTATGACTAGATCGTGAATTTTGTGAAACAATCATGTTGGCATCTCTTGGGGGTGATGTAGAAAAAAACGCTTTGAAGCTTCACAGGCAATTTGGACACCCTACATCGGCAAAACTAATTAAACTGATCACAGATGCGGGAATTAAAAGTTCAAAACTGGAGTGGGCTATCAAGGCTGTATCTGATGCTTGTACAGTCTGTTGCAGATTTAAGAAAGCCAAGCCCCAACCCGTAGTCAGTTTGCCCATGGCATCTAAGTTTAACGAAGCCATAGCCATGGATTTAAAAGCTTGGGGAAGGCATTATTTCTTAGTCCTTGTTGATTTGGCGACCAGGTATTGTAATGCGATAGTAATCGCGGATAAGTGTGCGCCCCCCATTATCAAAGGAATATTTTGGAGCTGGATTGTTGTGTTTGGCGCACCTAGAAAAATTCTTACAGACAATGGCTGTGAATTCAACAATGCGGAAATGCGAGCATTGGGAGAGGCCTTCAATATCAAGATCATGACAACGTCTGCAGAGAGTCCTTGGAGCAACGGAGTCTGTGAGCTTCAAAATGCAGTCATTGGTGACATTGTTAGGAAGATAATGGCTGATAGCCAGTGTGAATTGGATGTGGCCTTGGCATGGGCAGTATCAGCAAGAAATGCTCTCACCAACTACTCAGGCTTTTCTCCTAACCAACTTGTTTTTGGTCAAAACCCTAGTCTGCCTAATGTGTACGCAAATGATCCTCCAGCCTTGGAACCTTCATCACCATCGAAAATTGTGAGAGACAACTTGAACGCTCTTCATTTAGCTAGACAGGAGTTTATAAAGACCGAATCAGATGAACACTTGGCTAGGGCTCTGCGGCACAACGTACGTTCGAGTGACCTAAATAACATCCGAAATGGAGATGAAGTCTTCTACAAAAGAAATGACAGTCATGAGTGGCACGGTCCCGGAATTGTAATAGGCAGAGATGGGAAACAAATTCTGGTGAGACACGGCGGTGTATACATGCGAGTACACGTATGTCGTCTAGCGCGAGCACCAGAACAAGATACTACCGTTGAAAGTGGTGTCAGCAGTGTTGAGAAGAACAATGTTGTCCAGGAGAAGCTTAATGATGATCCTACGCAAGTGTTGAATGACTATCCACCAGATGACAAGTCGGAAGATGGTATGGTCCCAATTGATGAGCCTCCCACAGTTTCTGTTCCGATTAATCAGCTTCCCAAAGTTTCTGTTGGTCAATGTATAAAGGGAATACATTCAGAAAGTGGAGAGTTGGTGTCTGGAAGGATTATAAGTCGGGCAGGTAAAGCCACTGGAAAGTACAAACACTGCTATAATTTGAAGAGGGACTCTGACGGCAGCATTGATTGGATAGATTTGCAGAAGGATCTTAGCGAATGGGAAGTGGTTGATGATGATGCAGAAATGCTTGTTCTTTTCAACTCTAAGGCCGTATTATGCGCTAAGGAAAATGAAATTACAAATTGGCAGAATAATGATGTGTATGAGGAAGTAGATGATGTTGGGCAAGGTGCCATAACGGTTCGATGGGTTGTGACAGAAAAACTGAAAAATGGAAAGCCTATTGTTAAGGCCCGCTTAGTCGCCAGAGGATTTGAGGAAGACACAGTGGATCTCCGAAAAGACTCACCTACTTGTTCAAAGGAAGCAGTGCATTTGGCACTTTCTTTGGCCTTCACCAACCAGTGGGATTGCCACACTATGGACGTGAAAGCTGCCTACTTGCAAGGTAACGACATTGAGAGAGTTGTTCATTTACGTCCTCTGCCTGAATATGCAAATGGTAAGTTATGGAGACTAAAAAAACTGTTTACGGCCTTTGTGATGCTGCTAGGCATTGGTATCTGCGCGTAAAAGATCAGTTGTTGAGTCTCGGAGCTAATGTGTCATCACTGGATTCAGCGCTGTTCTCTCGGAGCAATGGTGGCAAAGTCGAAGGCATTGTATGCATCTACGTCGACGACTTCCTTTGGGCTGGTGCACATGAGTTCGAACAGCAAGTGATAAATTGTTTGAGTCAAATATTCCTCATTGGCAGTTCAGAATCAAAAGCCTTCAAATACGTTGGTCTCAATGTCATCTCCAACATCAATGGCAGCATAACGCTTGACCAGTTCCAGTATGCTTCATCTTTGAAACCAGTCACGCTGAGTAAACATCGTGCAGTAGTAAAATCAGGGGAGCTGTCCGAGTCTGAGAAAACCGAGTACCGAGCATTAATTGGGCAACTCAATTGGATTGCCACATACACTCAACCAGATATTGCCTTTGATGTGTGTGAGTTGAGTGTGAATAGCAACCGAGCTACCGTAGCGGATTTGCTTAGACTCAATAAGGTGATCTCAAGGGTGAAGACTGACAACATGAAGCTATACATTCCAAGAATGAGGCCGATCGAGAACTGTCATATAGAGTGCTTTTCGGATGCCTCATTTGCCAACCTTGTAGGCAGTGGATCTCAGGGAAGTTTTGTGATCTTCCTACGAGATGCTAGTGAGGCAAGATGTCCTATATTCTGGCAGAAAAGAAAGATCAGGAGGGTCGTTAAATCTACCTTCTCTGCTGAGGTATTGGCGCTGCTTGAATGTGCTGAAACTGCTGTATATCTCTCCAGCATATTGCGTGAGGTTTCTGGATGTGGAAAGATCAAAATAAAGTGTTTTGCCGACAACAAGAGTCTGGTGGGTGCCCTTTACTCCTGTAGGAGCGTAGAAGACAGGAGATTACGCATTGATATTGCTGTGTTGCGGGACATGTTGGAGCAGGGGGAGATTGATGAGGTATCCTGGGTGGATACATCTCAACAACTGGCTTATTGTCTCACCAAGAAAGATGCCTCGACCGAGTGGCTGCGTGCAGCAGTCAGCCGAGACTAGAAAGTTTATAATACTTCAAGAGACATCACATATCGGTATGTGGCTACAGTAAACAAAAGTGTATGTATTGGATACGTAGAGCATATCGGGTGTTGATGGTACTCACACAAAAGTCTATGTATTGGATACATAGTGTGTATCAGACGCAAATAGACCTTCCAGCTTCGTCCTTGGAATCTTCTGTCAAATTAAGAAGAGAGGACAAGAGTGTTAGTGTGTGTGCGCACGCACACACCTGCTAAGTCACGAGTGATGACATCATCAGAAGGTTCCTGTGGTATGCAACCGGGAACCTTGGCAGTTCATGTTGTGAGGCCGGTGAGTGTGGTTTGCCTAGTTTCCTACAGATTGGATGATGGATGGATGGATAATTGTTTACCAAAACCAGATCATTGTTAACCATGTCATTATGATGGGCCTTTACAAAACTAAATAATCATCTAGAGGTAACTGGAGGTAAAAAGTAGTAACATCCATTGGTATCATTCCCTTTGGGGAGGATAGAGGCAAGGCTACTGTAGCCCACAGCTAACTTGTGCCCAAGGTTGCATTTTATAATGATAGAAATGATGATGAAATACTCCAGTCATTACCTCTGCCAATGAAGTTGGAGGAGGTTATGTATTCACCTATGTTTGTCTGTCTTTATGTTTGTCCAGATGATATCTCCAAAAGTTGTTTAGATGTTCTCTCCAAAAGTTCTCATTGAACTTCAATGAAATTTGGTGGAAGAGTGGGTCATGGGCCAAGAAAAAGTTGTTTACATTTTGGAGTGGATCCAGATCTAGTTCCTTTGTATAATATCTCCAAAAGTTCTCAATGAATTTCAAGAAAATTTTGTGAAAGAGTGAACCATGGGTCAAGGAACAGTTGCTTAAATTTTGGCGCAGATCCACATCCTATGCATTCCACACAGTATCTCCATGGATCCGGATCTGGATCCATTTTAATTGCAGTGGCATTGGTGGAAGTATGCACTCTCTGAGTGCTTTCTAGTTTGTAAAGGAATCTAACCATTGTGTATACGGCACGGCCACCATCCGTACCAGAGTCCTTTATTACTTGACCGTGACAGGAGATTACAAGAACAAATTAAAAATAAAATACTCAAATGATTAAAGCAAGAACTATACAAGACTGGATGAGACTTGTGAATTCTGGAGTACCCATATCAGTTTGTGATGGAAATAATCATACAAAAGTCTGAAAAACATTAATTTAATAAATGGATAATAGTAATTTAAAGCAGGTGCAGGGCATTATGCATGGAACTTTCATTCAGCACTTAATGTATGTATTTTACTTTATCAACACTTCCTTTTGGTGAATAATTTCTCCAGTGATTGCTGTTCACCATAATTTTTTTAGCATTTTTCAGACATCATCATCATCCAGACCTCCTTTCCAAGCCAACCTTAGGGCAGGGTGAGGAGTATCAGCGTCCAGACCGCCCAAGTTTGCCCATTTCAACGGGCCACGCTTCCATTCACCCATCATTCAAGCCCCCAGAATCCTGGCTATCTGATATGCCAAAAACTTTCACCACATTCTGTAGCTTCACATAAACTTATCCAATAGAGTCAGTCCAAACGCTGCCACGTTAAAAGGGGTGCCAAATCTCTGTTCATGCATTTCTTCTCACAGCATTCATCCAGCCTGCTCTTGTCAGTCCCCTAGCCTCACCGACTTCCATACCTTTCTTCCTCACACGCACATTCACCATATCCCTCCACCTTCTCATTGGCCTACCTCGCCTCCTCCCTCCTTCAGTTTTGCTCAAATATACCTTTTTCACCTCTCTGTTGTTGTCCATTCTCTCCACATGACCATACCATCTCAGTACATTATCTTTGATTCTGGTGTCCACAGACTTCCTCACTCCGCATCTTTCACGAATCACATTATTTTGTATCCTGTCCACTTTCTGTACTCCACATACATTCCTCAGTAGTCCCATCTCGACTGCTCTCACTCTTGGCTTTTCATTTTCATGCCACACCATAGTCTCACATCCATATGCTAAAGTTGACACCAACACTCATGTAAGTCTCACGCAATTGCAACACTCAAGCCTCTTTTTCTTATCAAGGGCTTCATAGCACCAACTACATACCTTCCTTGTGTCACTCTACTTTCCACTTCTTTTGCATATTTTCCTCTCTTTTCTGTCACTGGACCTGGGTTTTTGAACTCGCTTGCCATTTCCAGTCTCTCTTCATTCACTGTAACATCACACTGGGAGTCACCTTTTCTCCCAATTACCATCACTTTACCCTTTTCTACATTTACTCTCAAGGCACAACACACACAGACATCAGCAAAACTCTGCACTAGTCTACCAGGTTCTTGTCTGGTATTTGCAAGTAGCATTGCATCATCAGCATACAACAAATTTGAGATGCTCCATCTATCACCATTGATTACCAACGCCATCCCTATCTCTGTTACTCGTGTTTTTACTTCTCTCATCACCCCATCCATGTATATATATCGAACAACCATGGGGACATCACACAACCTTGTCGCATGCCCACATTGGTCTTGAATCATTCACTTAGATGCCCATTTACCCTTACACATGCCTCTCAACCATCATAAAAATTCTTGATGGGACTTAACAGCTTACTATCTACACCATACATGTGTAAAACCTTGCACAATCCTTCTCTGTATGCTTTTTTCCAGATCCATGAATGCCATAAATGTCTTATGGTCCTTCTCACAAGCCTTCTCCACTATCTGTCTCACTGCAATTATTTGATTCATACATTCTCTGCCACTCCAAAAGCCACCGTGTTCATCACTCACTAGAATCTCTGATACCTTCCATACTTTCTGTATAATAATTCTTCCATATACCTTTCCTACCACACTCAATAGACTTATGCCACAGTAATTCTTCCATTCACTTCGCTCACCTTTATGTTTGTACAGGGGTATATAATCACTGCCTTTTTCCACTTTACTGGCACAGTTTCACTCATCCATGCCTTCTTATATATCTCCAACAAGCACTTCATTCCGCTTTCTCCACTACACTTAATTATCTCTGCGTTCACCTCATCAACCCCAGCTGCTTTCCTTTTTTTCAGCTGCTTCACAGCATTCTTCACCTCTGCACTCACATTTCCTGGCACTGCATTCCTTCTCTGCACACCCCAAAACCAATCTTGTTTACAGCCGCTCTGCTGTCAAAAAATTCTTTCCGTCTGGTCCTTACTTCATTCCTATGGGTTAATAATCTACCACTACTTTCTTCATACTTTCACATTTCTTTCCCCTGTCACCTCCACATTTCTTCTACCACTACTTTCTTCATACTTTTACATTTCTTTCCCCTGTCACTTCCACATTTCTGCACCTCTTTCCAGAATAACTACCTATTTTCAGAGTAATTTGCATTCATTTTTCTTCTTACTATAATTCATCATTTACCTCCTCTTTTTTCCTCTTCAGTAGTCGCTTTACGTGCTTCTTACTATCAGTATATTCAGTTCTTATTTCAATTAAACCCCTGTTCTGTAACCACTGTAGCCACTTCTTCCTCTTTTCCTCCACTGCTCTCTTAACCTCTTCATCTCACAGTGCCGTACCTTTTTTCTTTGTTGTTACTGTTGCCACACCTCTGTAGGATTCCTAACTAAACAGTCCCTATCTGCATTCCACAGGCTGTCCAGATCCATTTCATTCCAGTTCACTGATTCCAACTTCTCGCCTACTTTGGTCCTGTACTGTGATCCCCAGCTTCTTGACTTTCAGTCTTTCTCCCTGACTGCTTCTGTCTCTCCTGGCCCACCTCACTCTTCTCAGCTTGATCTTGCATACCACAATCATATGATCTGATAGATCTCCACATCATCCTCTGTCGGCCCTCATATCAGCAGTCATTTGCAGCCTCAGCGTCTCTACGAGCATGTAATCAGTCAGGCTCCTTTCAGCACGATTCCTGTTCCCTCTATACCATATATATTTATGCGCATCTTTGTGTTTGAAACATGAGTTGCAAATGTACAGCCTCTTTTTCTGACACATATCCTTCAGTCACTTCCCATTATCTTTTTCTCCTTGTACTCCAGGTAGGCCATGGAAAAGGTGGAAGGTTATGGTGGATGAGTGTGTGAGGAAGAGAGGTATGCAAGTCGGGGGGCTATGGGACTGACAAGAGATCGAGCTGGCTGGATGAATGTTGTGAGAAGAAGTGCATGATCCGGGATTTTGCACCCCTTTTAACGTGACAGCATCCAGATTGACTCAATAGGATACGTTTATGTGAAGCTACAAAATGTGGTGAAGGATTCCGGGGGCTTGAATGATGAGTGAATGGAAGCATGGCCCATTGGATGGGCAAATTTGGGCTGTCTGAATGTTGCTACTCCTCACCTAGCCCTAGGGTGGGAAAAGAGGTCCGGATGATGATGATTATGATAACTCCATTACAACCCATTATGTCATCCTCTGGACCAGTGCCTATTCTTTCATTCATATTGCCCATCACAATCACTTTATAGCTCCTGGGTATTTCTTGCACTGCATTTTTCAGTACAGTACCTTAAGTTTATTTTTGTACCTCATCAGAGCAAGAAGCAGCACAACACGTGAGTGGAGGGGTGAAGCGTCCTGCCCCGACTGACCCTACAGAGCCTGTCACTCCACCAAACCCACCAAAATTACCTAAACAAGGTTAGTAATGGCACAAGGAGGTGAGTACAGTGATCTGTTGGTTAAATCGGTTTTCATTATCACAGCAAGATGAAAATCTGCACTCCTGCCATTATAGTGCATTTTTCGGCACAAATACTTTATCACATGCGAGAGGTGGTTTCTGCCGACAATGATGATGCAGTGTCTGTGGTTTCTGATGGCACTGAGGGATTCAAAGGTGAAGCCCTACTCAAGGAGTTTATCCAAAGTGGTGGCAACCACTAACCCACCACCCCCTAGCCCTTGAACCCAGTACAGTACTTCAAGCCCATCTCAGGTCTCTGTCTGGCATGTGTTTCTTCCTTATTGTGATCCTTTTATCACTGTCTGTTAACCAAAGCATGCCTATGTGTTGTTACTTACCATAACACTATACAGTAAAACCTCACCATAATGGACTAACTGGGGCCTGAGCCATTCCAAAAAAAGCGAAATTCTGATAAAAGTGAGATCTGGACTTCTCCCTGCTAATCCGGACTTTTTCCCATATATAAGACATTAGTCCAGATTGCACCAATGGTTTTCAAACTGTTTTCACTGCCACTGCAGTACTGTACAGTAATACCCCGATATATGATACCCCTAGATACGATACCCCGGGTTAATGATGGGGGTAGAAATACCACCATACCCTGCCCAACGATGGGTTTTGATTTTTCTTACCGATTTTAATGATATTTTAGTCTAAATTGCGTTAAACAGTTTTTAGACTTAGATTAATGTGTTTTAGCCATAGGTTGGGTCAACATTGTTATTTTGGGGTACAGTTTACTAAGTTTGATTTTTTTGCAGACATCTATCTATCTATCTATCTATTGCCAGACGCCTCAATCCCGAACGGGGTGGCCACAAACAAATCGCCTCCATGTCACTCTGTCCCCTGCCATTTCACTACCACGCT
>JAGKTI010005222.1:19263-46200 GCA_018397915.1 Birgus latro | reverse complement strand
ACTATTGTTTAATTACAAGTCAAATACAGCTAACTTACTCCGTAAAAAATGCAAGGTGAATCTAACTTAATCTAATCTTAGTTTTAATTAAACTAAACAAAATATTCCCATTTTTTACAGATAGATATACTGTATATATATATATATTAAAACTGGCCTCCCGTTTCATCGTGGGCTTTTAATTCCACGTCATCCACGCAGGCACAGTTTTGGCCAATGGAAAATTCCCTAGTTTTTACATGTATGTACAAAGTTGTCTACCAATGTTAAATGCAGTAGCATTTAATTTATTAATAATAAGAATAAACAGAACGTAATCTCTGGGTTTTTAAACCTCTCAAGTACGTTTTCCTCTGCCCTTTAACGATGACAACTAAAAGTAAAGAGCACAACCGCTCGGGGGAAATATTTCCCACAGTTTTGGGGCCGGGCGAAAAATGATACTTTGTATCATGTAATATGTCCCTTTGCCCGAAGCTCTCTCCACAGATCTCTAGAGCCCTGTGCTCTGACCCTTCTAGGTCGCACATCTTGACCCAATTGTTCTCCACCATACTCTGTTTCCAGGGGAGCCGTTAACTCTAGGGGCACCAGTTTATTTATCGTTTTCATACTGAGATGTCCCCTACATTTAATTTTTACAAGTCTTAGCACCCCCTCTGAGTCTGGATGTGTGGAAATCACCTTAGCTAATGGCCACTGGGATCTGGGTTGTTCGGTTTTTACTAAGACCACATCTCCTATGTTTATAACCGAGTTGTTGCTGGCAGCCTGAGCCCCATAATATCTTTCTCTTAGGCTCAAGAGATATTCTTCACTCCAATGTCTATTCCAGATGTCCAATACCCTTTTAAGACGTTGGTATCCCTCGTGCAAATGTTGTCCTAGTTCATTAGTTCCAATTGTAGGATCATTTATTTCCTCCTGGATATCCACACAAGGTATTGCATGAAGTTTCCTGCCATGCAACATATGAGCAGGTGTCAATGCCTCAATTCCAATGCTAGTATCATCTAAATAGGTTAACGGTCTATCGTTAATCCTAGCCTCAATTTCAGTTATCACCGTTCTCAGTTCCTCTCTGGTGATCTTAGTTCTGTGTAGAGTTTTCCTTAGGCAGTTCTTTACTGTTCCAATCATTCTTTCTGTAAATCCATTTTGCCATGGTGCTCTTGGAGCAATGAACTGCCAGATACAATTTCGGATTCCCAGTGCCGTCTTAACCTTTGGGTCATTCATTATGTTCAAAAGTAAATGTGCTGTTCCAACGAAATTAGTTCTGTTGTCGCTTATTAATCTGGTAGGACAAGACCTTCTAGCAGCAAATCTTCTAAATACATTCAGGAATGTCTCTGAACTGAGATCTGCCATTTCTAGATGGACTGCCCTCATGTAGGTGCAAGTAAACAAACATATATACACCTTATGGGGAGTTCCCTCACCCGTAACAGTTATAGCCCCTGTGTAATCAACTCCAGTTACCTTGAAGGGCCTACTAACATTTACCCTATCCTCTGGTAAAGCAGGTGGTCCTGGGTAGTCATATGGCCTTTGCTCATACCTCCTGCATATTATACAGCCTTTGAGATATTTCTTTACAACCGATCTACCCTTAGGGATCCAATACCTTTCGTGGACTTGGGCCAAGGTCTGCGGCACAACTCCACGAAGAGTCAGATCATGGGCTTCCTTTACAATTAACTCTACAAAATAATCTTTCTTGGGCAGCAGTATAGGATGTCTAGTTTGGAGAGGCAAGTCAGCCTTTATTATTCGGCCACGGCATCTAATCAGACCCTTTCCATCTAAAAACAATCCTAAATCTCGGATCAATTTGTTCTTATCAGTGCCTTGACATAAAAGGTTAAAAATCTCTCCATAATACTTCCTTTGTATCCTTCTCAACCAATATTCCATGGGATCAAACTTCATAAACCCCACTTTCTTATTCAAAAATTTAACAACTAACCTAGTGGTGTTAATGAGTTGTTTTATAGATGAGAATCTTCTAATGTCAATTATTTCTGGCTCAGGTACTACTGGATCCAAGTTTACAACACTAACCTCAGCAATACTATACAGTTTCTGCTCAGGCTAATCCTTAGTGAGTAACCATTTAGGACCTTTAAACCACAAGTCATCCTTGATCAATTTCTTTACTGTGGAACCTCTTGAAAGTAAATCAGCTGGATTTTGTTTAGAGGATACATGCATAAACTTAAAATTGGAAGACATTTCTTTTATAGTCTTCACTCTATTGTGGACGAAAGGAATTTTACTGTCATCCTTTCCTATCCAGTAAAGACAAATTTCACTGTCACATCCTGTTACACAGTAAGCTACTGCTCCATATGCCTTCTGAGAAGCATCACAAAAAATGTGTAAATGTGACTTTTCATTACTGTTTATCATCCTGGGGATACTTATGCTTGATGTTTTTTCAAATTCCTTCTGAATCTGTTCCCACTGTTCAGCATACGTTTCACCTAATTCTGTGTCCCAGTCTAACTTTTCTCGCCAAGCCTCTTGCACTAAACATTTTCCCCTAATAACTATAGGACTGACTAATCGTAATGGGTCAAATAACATGGAGACCTGACTTAACAGGGACCTCTTGGTGAGAGTGACATCAGAAATCGCCTTTAAACTTATTTCATCAGCCTTTGTATCCCAGTTAAGACCCAACACATTTTGAGTTTCGGGAATATCAGTATTTGGATAGTCCTCTTGTATTTTATTCCTCAAAAGCGGTGAATTTGTATTCCAGCTCTGTAGCGGCAAATTTGCCTTTCCACATTCGGAATTGGCTACTTCATAAGCCTTCAATACTTCCGTCTCTGTATCAGCAACACCTTGCAAATTATCCATGTAAAAAGCCTGCCCTATTTCTGGGCATTTGGCCCTTTCAAAATGATGCTTCAATGTGTTGCAAAGTAGGAAAGGACTAGCACAAGAGCCAAAGAGCACTGATCGGAAACAGTAGGTTTTCAATGGACTATCCTCATTTTGAGGGTCTTGAGGCCAGAGGAATTTTGTAAATTTCCTATCCTCCTCTCTCAATCCTATTCTGAGAAAAGCCTTACTAATGTCTGCTGTAAAAGCATAAGGTTTCTCTCTAAATCTTAGTAATACATTCCCTAACTTCTCTGTTAGTGTAGGTCCACAGTATAGGCAATCATTCAAGCTGGCTAATTCCTTGGATGCTTTACTACTACAATTGAAAACTATCCTTATGGGAGTTGTTACTAAATCTTTACTTACAGCATGATGTGGTAGATAATGTCCCTCTTTATGGTTAACAGGGAATTCTAATTCTTCAATAAATTTATTCTTCATTTGATCTTTTATAATATTATCATATATGGTTAAATGTTCTGGTTTGTTTCTCAACTTTCGTAGAAGAGAATTTAACTGAGCCTTAGCTGCTTGGAAATTTGTAGGTAATTCCAAATGGTTTAGTTTCCATGGTAATCTTACCTAGTACTGTCCATCCTTAAATTCCACAGACTGATTATACAAATCCAAAGTTATTTTATCTTCAGGGGTTGGATCTTCATTGTGTATTCCTACACTGTCCAGGTCCCAAAGTTTGTGTACAGGTTCAATTTTTTCATCTAACAAGTCATTTATCTGAGTAGGTTCTAATTCTGCACCTATTCTAGCTACCATCAATGACTGTGTGGGGGTAACAAAGACTGAATCTATTAATTTGGCATCTCCTTTGTCTTTCTTAGAAAAAGGCAGCTGACCCATAATAAGGTTACCTCCTGGACTCTTGAACAACTGTACTTTATTCTTCTTAAAGGTCCTGTGTAAGAATCTTCCACAGTAATCTGATCCAATTATCATTTTTATAGGACCCACAGTATCTGATTTCACATTATGTTTTGCCAATCTTATCCCTGAGTTCTGCAAATTATCAGAGGTTTCCTTTAGCCCCTTTATATAAATACTGGTTTCCATCTTATCCAGTACAGCTGCTGTTATGCGACATTTATATCTGCCAAGTTGTATTAAGGGTTTAACTAAATCAAAGGACTGTGCTTCTTTAGTAGTTAAGAACACTGTAATGGCTAGATTTACCTTGCCAACAATAGATAACTTTAATTTATCTACAATGTCTGCAGAAATGAAGGTTTTCTGTGCACCCGTATCAAAAAGAGTACATACTAATATGTTCCTATTTTCACTCATTACCTTTACATCAGCAATTGGAACTGCAGCTGGCATTGTTACTGGAGTATTTACTTCCGCAACTGTCATATTGACACTTGCAGTTTTAGGAACCTCATGTTTCATCATCCTTGGACACAAAGCACTATGATGATTGTCCTTTTTACATTTGAAACAAAGATTTAGTTTAATTTTACAGTCAGCGGAACCATGTTCGGTATTCATACAAATCATACAACATCCCAATTCCTGAAGTCTCACTATTCTAGAAGCATAATCAGGATACTGTTGGCAAGATACACTGGAATGTTGTTCACCACAAAACACACAAACCTTCTTGTCCTTTACCATGAAAATTTTACCTCCTTACTTTCATCAGCTTGTCTATCCCTTGTCTTTATTAATTTATCCTCAGATTTTAAAGAGCTAAGAAAAGTACCTATCTCTTCCTTAGGTACAGCCTTACCTATTCTTGGCTTTGCTTTCCCAGCCAGTTGGTTAGTGGTTCTTTTCCTTATTTCAGTTTTTGGTTTATTTTCAGCAGGCTTTACTGTTCCTTGCAAGTGTTTACAGAGTTGCATCAAGCCTTTCTCAGTCTCCTCACAGGAGAAATTATCCTTCTGGTACCTGCCATACAGAGCATCCTTAGTTCTTGGTAGAAGTTTTAAGGACACAATTCAAGAAAGCACCCAGTCTGCTGCCTTAACATCTTCGAAAGTACCTAAGGCCTGTAAATTACAACTCATCGCAATCCGAAAACTTTGCAAAGACTCGAAATCATGTTTAGGAATGGGTAATTCAATCAGAGCCTTTAATAGTTGGGTAATGGCTTGCTCCTTGTCTTCATAATTCTGCTTACGGATAGCCAAAGCTGCCTCATAATTGCTTCCCTCCACAGGTAATTCCTTTATCAATTTGTAAGGCGTCCCTTTGACCTGTCCTATCAGATATTTTCGAGCTTGCTCACATTAGGGAGATCTGTTCTGCCATGGACTAAGTAGTTAAACTGATCCCAAAAGGATTTCCAATTCTGCTCCCCATCAGACTCTGGAAGCGAAATTTGTGGTAATGCAGCCTTACTTGCTTGTTCCACAGCTTTTGTTCCGTTGATAATACTGGCTAATTTAAATTCAACCAGCTTCACTAATGCTAGATTCTCCTCCAATTTACCATCGAATTTGGAGGTTTCTGCTTCCAAAAGATCTTTATCATCAGCTTGTACAATGGCTGCTTCCAAGTTAGTATAACTTTCCTCGTACTTGGCCCATCTTTCTTTTAATAGGTTCAACGGACTACTTAATTTCTCCTTAATTTGAGGTGTTTCCTCTAATGCCTGTCTACAGTCCAGTATAGCTCTCGTTACCCATCCTGCCTTACCACTGACTGATTTTTGCAACAAGGAAATAGACATTGTTACTGATTTCTAAGTTACGGGAGTACAACCCTTTTTTTTTTAAATTTTACAACCCAGATTTACTGAACCCCATCGTTATTTATCATTTTAAATTTTGAGGGGTGTAGGGATAGGGTTTATGGCTTTATACCTATCTCCCTGGGCTGTTAAACCTCTGCGGCAGTCATTATCTCCTCACTCGGGGCACCAAAATGTGAGAAAAAATTGCGTCATAGCTACTCCTCACTGGAGAAAGTTATCTAAATTGAACAGAGGTAAATTTGCATAAGTCTCGTGAGTAAATTAGGCAATTAAATCCCCTAACTCACCTACAGTCACCTCTCATATACTAGCTAGTTCCCTAGGATTTGGCCAAATCAATAAGGTCACTTAGCTATATATTGAGTCGAACAACGAGATGACGACGGGCGTGCTGTTTCGGTCTTTCCTGGGCAATCAGGCGTCCTTGGGGTGTATGTACAAGCAGTTTAAAGCAGCTGCTGACGGAGTGAAATCTGCTCAAGGAGTGAACAACATGGTGAGCTTCTTTGTCCCTCATAGGATAGAAGAGTTGCCAACTATTGTTTAATTACAAGTCAAATACAGCTAACTTACTCCGTAAAATATACAAGGTGAATCTAACTTAATCTAATCTTAGTTTTAATTAAACTAAACAAAATATTCCCTTTTTCTACAGATAGATATACTGTATATATATATTAAAACTGGCCTCCCGTTTCATCGTGGGCTTTTCATCCTTACCACGTCATCCACGCAGGCGCAGTTTTGGTCAGTGGAAAATTCCCTAGTTTTTACATGTATGTACATAGTTGTCTACCAGTGTTAAATGCAGTAGCATTTAATTTATTAATAATAAGAATAAACAGAACATAATCTCTGGGTTTTTAAACCTCTCAAGTACTTTTTCCTCTGCCCTTTAACGATTGACAACTAAAAGTAAAGAGCACAACCGCTCGGGGGAAAATATTTCCCACAGAATCCGGATTTTTAAAAAAGTAAAATTAAACACAAAAATTTCACCGGATTTCAGATAATTAGATGAATATGATCCAATATGGTGATAAAATCTATAACACTTACCAATTAAACGTTCCGATTCAGCGTTGATTCAGTAAATGACTGCCGATTCGGTATTTCGTCACACCCTCCTGAAGGTACTATATAGGAGAGACTGCTTAGACTCGGTCGTCGTCGGACATGTTCCTCCCGGCCGTGTTGTCAACTGTCTTGTTCTCGGGTGCTTAACCCATCACCGCCATACCATCACTACCAGCTTGCTTTGGGCTTATTACAGAAATACCACTGTGTCCCAGTGTAATAATTAAGTGAGTGTACCGGCCAGGCGTTCGGCTGACGTGGAATCTTCCATGGCCGGCCTGGCCACTCAGGACATCCATATGGACCTCACCCCTGCCGCTGAGGACGTCGCTACCCCTGGCAAGAGGACGAGGACGGCCTCAGCAACTAGTGATAAGGGTGGTGCCCAGGAAAAATGGATCCAGCCTTCCTCCCCAGACAGCAATGCCACCAGTGAACCCAGGAGGCTTATCTACATAGCGAGGTCGGCTGATAACACCCCTGTTTTCCTGAATCCCCATAGGTTGTCGGATGCTATAAACAAGTAATCGTGGGGTAAGTATTGCATTGAGGGATCATTAAGGGTTTTAGGTAAAGGGTCAGCGATAGGTTCTGCATCTTTGCAGCAGATGTAGCGAAGCTGAGTGCACCACCTGAATCCCTCACCCACCTAGGGGACTGGCCAGTGTGGTGCTGGTTGGCTTGCACACCTTGCAGTGGTGAGTTCTCATATGGGAAAATTGGGTCTATTGCTCCTGATGTCACGGAGGAGGAGCCTTTCAGTCATCCTCGCTGCCTCGGCAGCAGTTCCTCCCAGCTAGTAGAGGTCACCCACCTCACGGTCCGCCCCCCTGGTGGTGAGGACGCAGTAGCAGCCAGGGTGGTACGGCTCAAATTCAGGGGCCCCCTGCCGGAGCAGGTAATTTTTGGTCATATGTGTTACAGTGTAGGGACTTATATCTTTCTTATCCTGAGGTGCTATACCTGCCATTTATTTGGGCATGGCACGATATCATGCAAAAATAAAGTCAGTTGCTCTCGTTGCAGCAGGTCCTATCCCTGCAAATCTCCATCAGGTGGTCAGTGTACCAATGACCCTACTGCTTTTTCTGCTGTGGCGCACATCAAGTAGTCTCCCGCACTTTCCCAGTCTACCAGCAGGCACTTGCCATCCACGATGCTGTCAGAGCAGACCCATCGACCCTCTCTGCCATCAACACCTGTTTGCGTGCCCTCAATCCATCCGGACACACTTCTCCCAGCTCAAATCCCTCAACACATACTGCTCCTATTCGGACTTCCCGGCCTGTCCAGGAGGGCCTCACATATGCGACAGTAGTTAGTAACCACTTTTCAGCATTGGAAGATCTGGCTGAAACATTGGATGGCGAGTCTGCACCTGAACCAAATGATGTGGAGCGAATGGTTGCTGTGTCCTCCCACCCAACTTCCCAGTCTGCGGTGCTGCTCCACCCTTCCCCTCCACTGAAGTCCCGTCAACAGCGCTCGCACCCAACGAGGACCTCCTTCCCTCAAGCTGCACAAGACTCTGTACAGACTGGTATGAAGTCTGCCAGTTCCACCTCCTCACAGGTCACAACTCCTGCCTCAGCTCCAAATACATCCTACACTGCCTCCCCTGGCTCTCCTGACACGTGCTCTACATCTGGTGAATCTCCTGCTCCTCCATATCAGCCTGTACCAGGGGCAACCTCCCACACTTCCCCATATGCCAACCCTACAGGTGCCCATTCTTCAGAATCCTTCACGAACCTTCTGTTCACAGCCCTCTCCACGTATAAAATTGGACAGTCCTTTGTAGACATATGTATCAGCCTCTTGCCCTGGCTTCTTTCTCTCCTCTTGTCCCAGTGATGGCTCATCCACCTGTACACAGATTCCTTTTGTGGAATGCCAGATCCCTTCTTCGGAAAACTTCTGATTTCAGGCAGACTAGCGGACCTTGTTCCAGATGTTATTGGCCTATGTGAGACTTGGCTATCTCCACATCTCCATTTATCACTCCAGGGTTTTACTGTATATCGGGCAGATTGTCAGGGTGTCGGAGGTGGTCTAGCTGTCGCAGTCAGAGAGGACGTGCCTAGCTCAGTTCTGCCACTGACCCAGCCTCCTTTAGGGGTGTTGGAAGTTCTTGCGGTCCGTCTATCCCTCATGAAGGGATCGATCACAGTGGCGGTTTGCTACAACCCTTGCAAGGACATAGGACTGGAAGAACTCCGGGCCTATCAAGACTAACTCCCTTCACCTTGCCTCCTCCTGGGAGATTTTAAAGCCAGACACCCCCATTGGGATACTTCTCTAGCCCGGAACTCTGGCAATGGTTCGGGAACTTCCCTTTTTCAGTTTCTATTAGAGAGCGATCGCTTCACCCTACTCACCCCGTTAGGGGCACTGACCCGTATCGACTCACACTCAGGGCTGCCTTCCACACTTGATCTGTACGTGAGGGATTCTGTTTTTGGTGGCTCAGCCATCTGGACTGGCCCATATTTGGGATCTGACCACCTTCCGGTTCTCTTGAATGTCCCCAACCTTCCCCCATGCTGCTCCGCCCCACCTCGTCCACACTGGATCCTCACGCGGGGATCCTGGACCTCCTTTACAGCAGCCCTTGATAACACTGCAGCTCTGCCTGGAGGGCCCCTAGATGACAGTGTGAAGGACTTCACATCCTCCGTGATCGCAGCAGGTGAGGCGGCCTTCCGCAGATCCTCAACACGTCCCCGGGGTACTGTCACGGTTCCCTGGCGGACAGAGGACTACACCAAGGTGGTCCGGGCTAGGAGGTCTTCTTGGAATGCCTGGCGGAGATGTCCCTGCCCAAGTCATCGATACACTCACCGCTGTAGGGATGCAGTATACACGCGGACTCTTACCCAAGCTCACCATGCTGCCTGGTCTGCTTTCTGCTCAACCCTGTCTTTCTCTAGCTTACCATCTCGAACATGATCCTTCATTCGAGCAATGAAGGGTCGCCCTACCACCCCGTCATATCCTCTGGTGAAGGAAGGTAACCTTCTGGTAGGCTTCCAAGACAAGGCTGCCTTCTTTGGATCCCGATTTGGTTCCCCGGCCCCACTTTCAGGTCTTCAGCACTTACTTAGGGTCACTCAGGCAGGCATCTCCTTCCCCCCCCCAGCAGGCTTAGCCTCCCCTTTTACCCAAGCAGAACTCTCCTCTGCTCTGCAGACCTTACCACCAATGAAGGCATGCGGCCCAGATCTAGTACCTAATGAGTTTTTGAGCCATCTCCCTGTCGTCCATCAGATGTTGCTCTTAGACATGTTTAACACCAGCTGGGCATCGTAGATCTTCCCATCACATTGGAAAGCCTCAGACCTTGTGCCCTTCCCCAAGCCGGGAAAGGACCTCTCTTCTCCGGCTTCGTACAGGCCGATAGCATTGCTATCCAACTTCGGGAAAGTGCTTGAGAGGATGGTGTGCCGTTGACTTTCCTGGTGGCTGGAGCATGACCGCCGCTTGTCTGAGGTACAGTGCAGATTCTGCCCTGGGAGGGGGACATCTGATGTCTTGCTCCAGTTTGACCATCATGTCCACCAGCCATTCTGTCATAAGCAGATCCTCCTGGCAGCCTTCGTGGATCTCCAGGGGGCTTTTGATCCTGCCTCCCATGATGGGATATTGTACAAGTTGTGCTTAAAAGCTCTGCACTGGCCTGGGTACGAAGTTTTTTGGAGGGGCAAACCTTTCGTGTTACCCTTGGGGGTACGTACTCCTCCACTACCCCAGTCAGGCAGGGAGCACCACAGGGATCATGCCTCAGTCCCATACTTTTTAATGTATTAATGTATGACCTCCCCCATCCTTCTGGGGTATCCATCTTAGTTTGTGCCGATGATGTCTCCATCCTCTACAGTGCTTGTTCATTATGGGAGGCCCAGCATCGCCTCCAACAGGCTCTGGACGCCTTTGCCACTTGGGCTGCAGACGGGACTAACAGTAAATGCTCCCAAGAGTACTCTTATGTGCTTTGGCCATAGGCGGCTCCCCTTCGTGCCGATGATTCTGATTGCCGAAGAACCTCTCTCCCTTCGGACCCGGCACAAGTTCCTGGGCCTCCACCTGGATAGTCCCCATCTCACCTGGGCCCCCCACATTGACCATCTACGATCAGCACGCCTTAGGCGCCTGGACATCATGAAGTGTGTCACAGGAGTTCGCTGGGGTGCTGACCGAAACACTCTCCTCCGCCTGTATCGGGGCTTCATCCGCAGTAAGATCTCGTCGGCTGCCCAGACCCACCTAAAAAAGTTGGATGTTGTCCAGAACACGGCACTTCGCATTGCCCTCGGTGCCCTCAGGTCCACCCCAATTATTTTGCTTCATGCGAAGTCTGGGGTTATGCCCCTCTCCATCTACCGCCTGGAACTGGACTGTCAGCTGCTTCACCGCATCTCGTCCCTTCCCTCCTACCACCCCGTCTCCTCTCTCTACTGCCTCTCCACAGCCCTTCGTCAGCCCCCAGCTTGGCTGCGAGCGAGGTTACCATACATCATCCGCAGCATCCAGGCCTGCCACACCCTGTCTCTTGATCTGCCCAGGCCTGCCCCAGTGGCCCCTATCCCCCCAGTTCCCCGTTGGTTGGATTTATCTCCAAATGTCTCCCCCTGTCTCCCAGTACCATCTTTGAAGTCAACAGATGCAGTTTTGGCACAGCAACTCTTTCATGGCATGGACTCCTCTGTTTATAAGGACTCCCTAAGAATTTACACAGATAGGTCTCTCTCCCCCCTTCTTCCTTTGCCTCAGTGGCCTATTTTGATATTTCCATATGCCAAACTCAGTCGTTCAGTGGGCGAGATGATGTCCTAACCGCAGAGCTCATAGCCATCCTCCAGCCCCTCGAGTTTGTCCGGACTTTCCTCCAACCTCAACCGATAGTTTTGTACACTAACTCGCAGTCCTCTCTTACCCTTCTCCTCTCAGATCGTCCAGTGATTCATGTCAGGATTATCCATGCTATAATGGAGCACCTCCTCCTCCTTGTTACTTCTCCCTGGCATCTCCACCTTCAGTGGATTCCCTAGCATGTAGGCATCCGTGGCAATGAAACTGCAGACACTGCAGCAAAGCGAGCACTGACCTCCAGTACACCGGGCTATGTGACACCGGATGATGCCACATTCCCCAATCTTGCACGCAGCACCAGTATGTCATACTGGAATGCAAACCTAATAACTGCCCTACCTGCCTCACACCTGGAGCGTTTTCGCTCCGACTCATCTGAACACCCTTGGGCACGCCATCCCTGTAGGGACGTTGATGTAGCCATTACGAGGTTACGGTTGGGCCACACAGGCCTCGCAGGTCACCTGTACTGTTTAGATATGATAGAGCACCCTTGGTGCCAGTGGTGTCCTCAAGTTGAAGAAACCATAGAACACTACCTATTATGGTGCCCTAGATTCCCTTGGCATGCTCTTGCGGGATCCCTTGGCATCCCTGGGAGTTTTCAGTTTGTCTCTCCACACTCCTGGGAGGAGGTGTTGGGGACTCTCGGTTACAATAACAGGTCGTGCGGTGCACGTCTGACTTTATCCAAAAATCTAGGCAGCTCTCCCGCATATAACATGAGGCCCCAGGCAGTTTGCATTGGAAGGGCATAGGGCCATTGTTTTGGCCATGACCCTTAAACCCCCAAGAAGAAGAAGGTACTATATAAAAAGTTCAGTCACTCATTGAAACTGTTCTTTCAGAAAACTAATAATGAAGGGGTCAGATATTAAATATTCGTGAGAATAATAACAATATATACTCATACAACTGTACCCCATACATTATACACTTTCCACCCACTGAGCTCTATACTATGGAGTGGCTTTCTTATAGGTAATATCACGTAGTTTGTGTAACAGCCACCAGGGGCCCAGGGCAGCGCTGATGTTTATCTACACCACCGATGCCCACGCCTTTTGTAATCAGCCAGTGAATTAGGAAAATATAGTGCCATGGCCCACTGCTTAGCTTATGTAAGCAACAGCGAAATGGAAACAGCAAGCAAAGAACAGTGGATCCAATTACATTACCATTGTGGAGGCGATGAGTGGAGGTGTTTCAATGTGGTGGCCATGGCAGCCAAAGTTACACGCTCGGTGCGGAGATAGCCACTCCATATTATAGAGCTCATCGTTTCCACCTCACGAGGCATGAGCACCGCTCGGGAATGATGTAGCTGTAAGCTACTTCTAGTCGATTACACCATGATTTACTTACCGAACAGGTACCACCCATTCACACCATGAAAAGTATTCCTTCACAACATACTTGAAGTGGGTAGTTTGGATCTACGATGGCCATGTCGGTAAATATCTTGACAACTATTATTGCCATCACTGGTAAAGTATTGTGTGATGGATTGGAGCATCGTCTGCAGTATGAATTCTGACATCATCGCCAATATGGCAGCTGCTTCCCTCCAGCTGCAAAGAATTAAAGTTATCACGTCTTGATCAGTGCAATTGATAAATTAAATTAAAAGATACATATACCGTAAGCTTCTAAGTACATGGCAGAGTACACTTGCCACGTTTACCCAGAACCGGCAACACGTCAAAACATCTATGTATCTATCTGTGGCCCGACACCCTAATCCTGCAAAGAGCGGCTGCAGACGAAACGCCTCTAAGTCGTTGTCACCCACCATTTGCCTACCTTCCCCCCAGCTCACTCCCCCCTCCCTCATATACCTCTCAACCCCATCCCTCCACCTCATCCCCGGTGTTCCCCTCCCTCTTCCTCCCTCCACCCCACCTTCATACACCCCCTTAGTCAGTCTTTCATTCTCCATTCTTTCCACATGTCCAAACCACCTCAGTGTATTTCTCCTAATTTCTCAGCCACATCCACATCCACCCCACAACGTTCCTTCACTTCTTTGTTCGTCACCCTGTCTCTCCATGTCACCGCACATGCTCCTTTCAAGTAACTCATTTTTACTGCCCTCACTCTTGACTTGTTACCCTCTAACAAGGTCCATGCCTCGCTTCCGTACGTCAGGGTAGGGATCACGATACTATCATGCAGTGACTTCTTGACTTCCATACTCACCTCCCTATTTCTCATCACTGCTTTCAGTGAACCAACAACCTTCCTTCCCTGCTGTAGCCTTTCTAGTATTTCATCCCCGAAACCTTACTCATCACACTACCCAAGTTCTTGAATGCACTCACATTCTCCATATCCTCAACATCCAACCTTACTGTGCATTCTGTGGCTTCATTCCTCTCAAACACCATAACTTTACTCTTGTTTACAATGACTTTCAGATTCCTCTTCTTACACACTGTCCCAAATTCATTCACCAAACCTTGCAACTCCCAGTCTTGCACCTCCTTGACAACCCCATCCATGTATATATTAAACAGCCATGGAGACATCACACAACCCTGTTTCAGTCCCACATTCAGATCAAAGAACTCACTCAGCTCACCATCTACTCGCACAGTAGCCCTAGCTCCTTCGTACATACTCTTTACGGCACTCAACAATTTCCCATCCACTCCATATATTCTTAATACCTTCCACAAACCTTGCCTATCTATTCTGTCATAAGCTTTCTCCAAGACCCTGAAGGCAGCATACACTTTCTTTCCCTTCTCTAGATACTTTTCCACTAAACATCTTAGAACAAGTATCTGATCTACACACCCTTTTCCCTTCCCTTCCTAAATCCCCCTTGTTCTCCTTCAACTAGCTCCTCTGTTATATGCCTTCCTGAATCCCCCTTGTTCTTCTCCATCAAACTCCTCTGTTATATGTCAAACCCTGTCAATAAGTATTGTACCATATATTTTTCCGGTCACACTAAGAAGGCAAATACCCCTATGGTTACCACATACTTTTCTCTCCCCTTTTCCTTTATATAAAGGAACAATTATACCTAATTTCCAGTCCTCTGGAACCCTTCCCTCTTCCCAAGTCAGTCTACTCAACTTCCATATCCACTTCACAACAATCTCACCCCCATACTTCAGCATTTAACCACACACTCTATCAGTTCCTTGGGCCTTTCCCATCTTGATATTCTTCATTGCTTCCACTGCTTCTGCCCTACTGATCTCTTCCTCCCTCCTCTCACCTCTTCTTCTCCCAGCCATTCCCCAACCACTTACACTCGCACTGCTCTCAGTCTTTACATTGAAAAATTCTCAAAGTACTCCTTCCATTGCCTCAATTACTCTCTCTTCTCCACCAGCAATATATTATTCCCATCTTTCACTTCCCTACTATATCCCCTTTCACACTCTTACTTTCTTTACCTCCTTCCAAAACAATTTCTCACTCTTCCTCCATTTTACACTCAGATTCCTTCCAAACTCTTCATCCACTTTCTTCTTACTCTCCTTCACAAATCTCTTCACCTCTCTTCTCCAGCTCACATATACCTCTTTCTTCTCTCTCTCATCTTCATCCCTACCTCTGCTCACTAGCCATTCACTATATGCCTTCTTCTTTTGTGCCACAGCTCGTTTCAACACATCATTCCACCATGCTGTCCCTTGCACATCCCTGCATCTCCTCACTCCACAAACCACCTCACACGCTGCGCCTATCTCTTCCGTGAAAAACTTACATACATCTTCCACCCCTTCCATCTTTCTTCCACTATGCTGTTATACTTTGCCATTTCCTCACAATTTTGTAACTTCTGCACTCTTCTCACAGGAACTGTCTCCTCCTGTCTTCTTCTTGGGCTGGTAATCTTAAACTATCTCTTCCCACGAACAGCCTCTTTGCTCCAGCCGTAGTTTTAAAGGGAAGAGGTTCCTCGTAGGCGCGCGAAGAGGTCTCTCGGATTAAAAGTACTGGAATTTGAAGCAGGAGCATCACCCGCCTCTTCCCAAATATCTTAGTATTTTTTTTTATACTGATACCATATTCATGTAACTAGTTAGTACCCTAACATTCACGAAATGCATTTGCAATTTTTAAAAATGTTTTTTTATAATTTCTTTTGTGTGATACTATCTTTGGTTATAGATTTTTAGGAGACTGATGTTACCCGTTTATGATCAAACCACTGCTGCATGCACACAGCCCAGTCGTTGACTTCTACCATTCCAAAGTTACCTGTGTCTCATACAGTGGTGATCCAGGCAGCTTCACCGCTTATTTACAAGAGCGCTTTATCTAACACACTTGTACACCATTCCACTTTTCATGACTGTCTTCAAAAAGGTAAGCACGTGGTATAATTAACGCCGTGGTTAAATTACTGC
The DNA here is from genome assembly GCA_018397915.1 of Birgus latro. Lineage (NCBI taxonomy): Eukaryota > Metazoa > Arthropoda > Malacostraca > Decapoda > Coenobitidae > Birgus > Birgus latro. The sequence goes on along the minus strand of JAGKTI010005222.1, from coordinate 30,276 downwards.
AATCGCCGCTAAATTCTACTTGCCGTAATCGTAATCACTTCCTTTTAACGGTAGCCATAACTTAACCAAAATAACTTAGCCTATTTTTGACATAAAGGGAAGAAAAAAAAAACGCTAAATTACAGCAGTTGAAGCTGAACTGTAGCAGTATTAACCAAACCTAACCTAAACTGACCTGACCTAACCTAACCTAACCTAACCTAACCTAACCTATTTCTAACCTGACTGAACCACCAAACAAAACAGCTAAATTCTAGCTTCCGTAATCCTAACCACAGTAGTCACAGGTAAATTCTAACTGCTGTAATCCTAATCACGGCATTAAATTATACCACGTGCATACCTTTCTGAAGGCAGTAATGAAAAGTGGAATGGTGTACAAGTGTTAGATAACCTGACCTGACCTAACCTATTTCTAACCTAACTGAACCACCAAACAAAACCGCTAAATTCTAGCTATCGTAATCTTAACCACCAATGGGACCCCTCTCAACTGGTAAAGTATCAGGTATTAAAACTGTTTCCTACCTTTCGACTAATTCAAAGTTGTTGTTTATCAAATTTAGCATATTATTTTCGCAATGTATCACACGGGAGAGTAAACATAAAACAGATGACGGCAAACTTGCACTTCTCCGGCATACCAATCTCACGATTTCTCTCGCAGAGAGCACCTCCGCAGCATACCAACCCTTCCGTAGTCTCCCACTGGAAAGAGGCTGTTCGGCCGGGGTTTATAGGTACCGAACTGCGAAGGGCCTCTTCACAAAGATGCTTCGCGAGAAGGGGAAGAGGTTGTTTAGGGTGGTAGTATTAAACTACCTCTTCGCACGAAGAACCTCTTCGTTGCTTCAGCTGTAGTTTTAAAGCGAAGAGGTTCCTCGAGCGGCGCGCGAGGAGGTCTCTCGGGGTTAAAAGTACTGGAATATGAACCAGGAGCTTCACCCGCCTCTTCCCGAATATCTTTCGTATCTTTTTTTATACTGATACCATTTTCATGTAACTAGTTAATACCTTAACAATCACGAAATGCATTTGCAGTTTTTAAAAATGTTATCATTTCTTTTGTGTGATACTGTCTTTATTTATAGATTTTTAGGATTACAGCAGTTAGAATTTAGCGGTGACTACCGTAATCCTAACTACATGCTCTTGACTTCTACCATTCCCAGGTTACCTGTGTCTCACACTGTGGTGATCCAGGCAACTTCACCGCTTATTTCCAAGAGTGCTTTATCTGACGGACTTGTACATTATTCCATTTTTCATTACTGTCCTCAGAAAGGCAAGCACGTGGTATAATTTAAGGCCATGGTTGGATTACTGCCACTGCCGCTGACTTGTAACTGCCGTAATCCTAATCACGGCCTTAAATTATTACACTTGCTTACCTTTCTGAACCCCTCGTTTCCTCGCTCGCTGTTGTCGTGGGGGGGGCTTCGGAGACGTTGATTGGGTCTTGATGAGTGGGGGACCTATGGCGGGGTCTCTACTCTGCCCTCTCCCCCCCCCTTTGGTCCCTGTCGCTGCCTCAACTAATTTTGCGAGGCTTTTTTTCTTATTCTGTTGCGTCTTTCTTCCTTTTTTCCTTGTCATCGCCTGGTAGTGGAGGTTCTACTGGTGATGTTCCAGTCTCTGCCTCTTTTGTCATCTTGGGTGAGACTGTCTCCTCCCCACGTGTTTGCCGTGCGTGGCGTCCCATGTATTCCCTGCACCCCTCTGTCTGGGAGTTGAGTTCATCATGGGGCAGGGTGTAGTTCCCTGTGGTGGACAACACGCTCCTTTGGTAGTGGGGTTGCGGTAAGACGGGCGGTCCAGTGTGGCCCCACTGGGCAAATCGGCTGGCCCTGTGTTGACTCAGTCAACCTCGGCTAGGGTCAAGCGGGCACTGTTTGGTGGGCACCGCATTGGTCCGCGGCTGCCACTTCACACCAGACAGTGTCCGCGTATGCCTCTTCCGCTATCCCTGGGGCTGTTGGGTGAGTTTGACCCAAAATCAGCCTCCCCTAGTTGGGCTCCATGGTGGGTGGGGGGGTGAAATCTACCATTTAAAATTTTATGTATAAAACTACTACTACTGTCTCGATTATGGTGACGACCCAGAACTCGCTTTTGACCGTGGCCTCGACTTTCTCCCCTCCTCCTACACGTTCAGTTACAATAAACACCGCATTCTCCGTACCTACTGTGTCTTCCACTCCTCCAGCTTCTGTTCTGTCTACCTCAATCAACCCCTCTACTATTGTCACACTTCATCCTTACCTTCCTCCTTCACCTCCTGTCTTTGTTCCTTGTATGTCCTCTACCTCTCTCTCCAGACCTCGTCCTTCTTCATATGTGCCTGCCCCTTCCCTCACTTCCTCTCTGTTCGATACACAGACATGGTCTAAATTTTTTAATATCCTTGATGCATCTGACGACCTCTCACTCCACTTCTCTCTGCTTCGACAGGTAGGCAGGGATGTCACCTTCTCGGCTCGTCCGAATGGTTCCCGCCTCCTTGTTGTTCACAGTGCTGCCCAAGCCAAGAAGGTGGCATCACTAGTCAGCAACTCAGGTCACCCCATCTCCGTGTCCCCAGATATTCAGCTTAATTCATCCACTGGCACTGTCTGTTTACCATCATCAATGTCCTTTGGCCAGAGGCCTTTCGCAGAATGCTCCACTGACATAGAACTAATCCTCTCAGAACAACATCACCCAATCCGCTCAGTACATTGTTACACAATTCCTCCTCGCGGACGCCGACAAGAACCAGCCAATATCATTAAAATAGTTTTCGCCTCTCGTGATCTACCCTCCACAGTCATTATTGGGGGCACTGTCCTCCAAGTACGCCAATATATTCCGCCTCCTCGCCAGTGCACATCTTGTTGGCGCTTTGGCCACCATGCCAAATACTGCCGCTCATCTGCAGTCTGTGCCAACTGTGCACTGGCCAGTCATGCCTCTTCAGACTGCGTTACCACCATCCGGTGCTGCCCTAACTGTCATGGTAGCCATTCTGCCACCCACTGACAATGTCCCGTCTACCTTTTTGAATCAGAAGTATCCACTATATGCTGAAAAACTGGCCTCTCCCTTAGTGAGGCTCGTCGCAGAGTTCGCAGCCTCAGTCACCATCCTAACGTTACCTACGCACGTGTAGCCCGTCCTTCTGCCATAGTAGCTTCTAGTGCCAGTACTATTTCTTCTTCCCCTTCTGCACCTGTCTCTGTATCTACTGCCCCCTCTTCCTCTCCTCCCACCTCTCGTCTTCCCACCTCTCACTCTGTCCCTACACCTATGACTACTGTCTCCTCTTCTCTTCCTCCCAGTACTCTTATTTCCACCTCTCCCTCCTCTCAGCTTCACCTCCCCTCTACCTCAGACCTTCCCTTACAGACTTCTCTTGTTCCTGTCTCTAGTTCTTTCTCTGTTTTAGATTCCTCTACCCCTACCTCCTCTCCATCTCCTTCTTTACCTGTTCCTTCTTGTCCTTTCCCCTGTTCACAACTTCGTCCCTCCTCTCACTCCTCCACTTCTGTTACTCAAACCCGCCGTTTGGCACCCCTGGCCCAATGCAACACCCGACCCCCACCCTCCTTTAATAGTAAACGCAGTCTGTCCATCGCATCAGACTCTAAGGCCTCTCCTGCTCATCCTCCTACTTCCCCAGCTCGTAAAGTCCGTGCAACAAATACCCGCCCCTCCCGATCGACACACTCTGCCTCGTCAAAATCTGTATCTCAGCAGTCTTTTCAGTCACGTCCCCGGACCGCTCACACAAAACCCTCAGGCGATGACGACAGTGAAACTATCCCCAAGATTATGGATTACATTTTAACTTCGACGCCAAATTCAGTAGCCAATGCTGTATCCTCTCCTTCCATCCTTTCTGTTGAAGTTCATCCTGACCTCCTGACCTCCCTCCCACTCCTCTCCCTCCTTCCTCTCCCTCTCCTTCACCTTCTATCCCCTTCTCCTCTTTGCCCCCCTCCTCTTCCACTTCTCACAGTACGCCTTCCCCTTTGTCTCTCCCCATGCCTCCAGGCTATAGAGACCATTCCGCTCATCCACCAATTTCACCTTCTGCCTTTATCCCTACTATCGTAACGACTCGGTAATATATGTTACTATTCTGTATTATATTTTACTTCCTGTGTCTTATATTTTACTTCTTGTGTATTATATTTTACTTCCTGTGTATTATATTTTACTTCCTGTGTATTATATTTTATCTTTAGTATTAATTTCCTTTTACCTAAACTCTACTTTTCTGTTGGGTTTTACTTTCTTTGATTTTTAACATGTCTATTTTACAATGGAACATGCGATGTTTTACGGCCCATCGCAATGACCTTCGTTATCTGTCCTTCCTTAGTTTGTTTACAAGAACCCCGTCTGTTTTCCCCTCCGGTACTTATACCTGACTATTGTTTCTTGTTCTCTCCTGCTTCTCTTTCTGTTTCAGCCATCTTAGTCCACCATACAGTTCCTCTTGAACGTCTGTCCATTAACACCACCGTTCCATGTCATTTTATTCGTGTGTTTCTCGGACGTTGGATTACAGTGGTTTCTGTTTATTTCTCTCCTTCCCAGCCTATTGATCTCTCTGCCTTATCTCATTTATTATCCCAGTTACCCACCCCAGTTTTATTGCTGGGGGATTTTAATTGTCGCCATGCTTTATGGGGCGATGTCATTACTAATTCGCGTGGCCGTCACCTTAAGTCTTTTATTTTTACTACAGATTTATCCTTATTGAATACGGGAGCTTCAACACATTTTGACGCCACAACTCGTAATTTCTCCTGTCTGGATCTCTCCTTGTGCTCCCCTTCCCTTTCTTTAGATTTCCATTGGTTTGTTCTTTCGGATGTTATATATAGTGATCATTTTCCTATCAAACTTACTCTTACTACATATTGTCCCGTACTCAGACCCCCTAGATGGTGTTTTCCAAAAGCTGACTGGCCATCATTCTAAGTGTGTACCTTGGTGGAATTCGGATTGTACTGTGGCTGTCCATGTTAAACGCGCACGTTGGAAGAGTTACCTACGTAAACGCAACACCCAGTATGAACGGAGTGCATTTTTAATGTTTAAAAAGGCCCGCGCTTCTCTTTGTAGGACTGTTAATCAGGCTAAACACCATAGCTGGAGATTATACGTTTCCACCATTACTACCAATACACCCATTGCTTCCGTTTGGAAACGTATACGCAAAATAGCCGGTAAACATCTTCCCATGCCTTCCCCTGTCCTCCATTTGGATGGGGAATCAGTCGCAGATGCTCGTCTAGTTGCTAATGGCTTAGGTCTTCATTTTAGTAATGTTAGTAACGGTTTTTATCTCTCACCTGAATTCCATGCCCTTAAAGCTGTTACTGAACGTACGCCAGTTGTCTTCCAGCTGTCATCTAGTCAGTCGTATAATGCGCCTTTTATTCTCCATGAATTGTTCTCTGCCCTTCGTCTTTGTAAGAACACTTGCGAGGGTCCTGATGGCATACACTGTAATATGCTCCGTCACCTATCCCCCCAGGCCCTGGCCTTATTATTAACTATATATAATCGTATCTGGACGGAGGGTGTCTTTCCGCCCTCTTTTTGTAATGCTGTCATTCTCCCATTTCTTAAGCCGGGAATGCAAGGCCATGCCCCTCAAGATTATCGTCCCGTTGCTCTTACTAGTTGTCTTTGCAAATTGTTCGAGTGTATGATAAATCATCGTCTTATGTGGCTCCTAGAATCCAAGCAGCTTTTGTCCCCTTCACAGTTTGGCTTTCGTAAAGCTCGCGGCACCTTAACTCCCCTCCTAAATCTAGAGACATATATCCGCTCAGCCTTTGGCACTCAGCAGTCTGTGGTCGCAGTGTTCTTTGACCTTGGGAAGGCTTATGACACAGCTTGGCGCTATCATATTTTACGCACAGTTCTTTCTTGTGGTATTGATAGTAACCTTGGGGTTTTCTTAAAGAATTTTCTATCATCTCGTTTCTTTAGAGTCTGTGTTCAGCATACTTATTCAGATCCCTTCCCACAATATGAAGGTGTCCCCCAAGGCAGTGTTCTTAGCACTACTCTCTTTTTATTGGCAATTAATGGAATTATTTCCTGCCTCCCAGTTGGTGTCCGCTCTTCTTTATTTGTAGATGATTTTGCAATATATGCCTCAAATTCTGACATCTCTGCCCTTGGTGCTCTTATTCAACGTGCGGTTTCTGCTGCCTCAGAATGGGCTACTTCTCATGGCTTTCGGTTCTCTCCTCTTAGGTCTCATGCTATTACTTTTACTCGCTCTCATCTTATTTCCCAACCACCTCTTTTTCTCTATGGTTGTCCTCTCCTATACAAAACCTCTTCCTCCTTTCTAGGCCTTCTTTTCGACTCCCGTCTTACTTGGAAGGATCATATTGCCTCCTTGAAAATCTCAGTCTTGCAACGCCTCTGTCTCTTACAAACTTTCTCTCATGTGTCGTGGGGTGCTGATCGGGCTACTCTCCTTCGGCTCCATATTGTTCTTGTTCTCTCCAAACTTGATTATGCTTGCCAGGTTTATTATTCCGCTTCAGACACCGTCCTCCAACATCTTGATTCTGTGCACCATCATGGTCTCCGTCTGGCACTTGGCACTTTTAAATCCTCCCCAGTTGAGAGTCTGTATGGTGAATCAGGAGTTCCATCACTTTTCCGCTGTCGTGCTCTACTTTCTCTTCGTACTTATGCTAAGTTGCACTGTTTTCCTCATACTCCTTCTCTACTTCCTCCCACTTCTGACCTAGACATGTTTTCCACTCCTAGAACCAGGCTACCTTTTGCAATTCGAGCTCGTACTCTCCTCTCGCATTCCTCTCTTGCTGTTAGTAATGTTTTTTCTTACTGCACATGTCTTTTTACCCCCTGGCAACTTCCGCGACCCCACTTTTGTCCTTCCATTTTCCCCTATTCCAAGTCCAATTCTTCTTCATTCATTGTCCGTGCCCAGTTTTCTGACCATCTCTCCCACCATTTCTCTGCAATCCCTATATACACTGATGGTTCAAAAACCCCGGAGGGTGTTGGCTTCGCGATCCTCTTTCCTGACACCTTTTATCATTTTAGCCTTCCTACCTATGCAAGTGTTCTAACTCCAGAGTTATATGCCCTCTTGTTTGCGTTGCGGTATATTTGTCGTGCCTCCTCTCCCTCATTTGTGATATTCTCTGATTCATATAGTGTGCTATCCCTTCTTCAGTCACCTTCTGCTTCTCATCCTTTAGTCCTTCATATCTTGGAATGGTTGTTCCGTATCTCCTCTCGTCATAAAACAGTCCTGTTCTGTTGGGTCCCAGGACATGTAGGCATCGCGGGCAATGAACGTGCTGATCAGTTGGCTTGAATGGCTGTTGCCAAAGATGCTTCTCCTTCCTTCTTCATTCCAGTCTCTGATTTTCTTTCTGCCCTAACTTCCTTCCTTCAGCACCGGTGGCAGTCTTGCTGGGACTCTATTACTAATAATAAACTACGTGTTGTTAAACCATTTATGTCTCCTTGGCTAGCCCCTTGCCACCGTAATAGGAGATGGGAGACTGCTTTAGCTCGTCTTAGAATTGGTCGTACTAGACTTACCCACTCATATTTGATGTCTGGTGGTCACTCTACCCTCTGTACTAATTGCAATACCATTCTCTCCATATGCCATATTTTTCTTGATTGTTCTCTTTACACTGTACAGCGACGTATTTCATTTCCTTTTTTGTCTCCCCTCCAACGTCCTCCCCTCCTTTCAGATTTTCTCCGAGAATCACCATATTTTTCCTGTCATAATATCATGTCCTTCCTTACCTCTATTGGCCTTCTTTCCGACATCTAACTCCATTCCTGACGTCACTAACCCCATCTGTGATATGATATACTTTTTCCATTGACCCAATTCCTTCACGATGCTGTATCTGTATTTCCGGCCCGACCAGCGTACACAACTTGTAGCAGATGATCTGGCTTTGTGCTGGATTTTGCCATTAGGTTTCTATTGTTCTTCTTCTTCTTACCTTTCTGAAGACAGTAATGAAAAGTGGGATGGTGTACAAGTTTGTCAGATAACCTGACCTGACCTAACCTAACCTATTTCTAACATAACTGAACCACCAAACAAAACCGCTAAATTCTAGCTGATGTAATCCTAACCACCGTTGGGCCCCTCCCAAGTATTACAGTGTCAGGTATTAGAACTACTGTATTTCCTACCATTGGACTGATTCGGAGACGTTGTTTATCAGATTAAGCATATTATTTTCTTAATATATCACACAAGAGAGTAGACATAAAACAAATGACAGCAAACTTGCGCTCCTCCGGCGTACCAACCTCACGATTTCTCTCCCAGAGAACACCTCCGCAGCATACCAACCCTTCCGTAGTCCCCTTCCTTGAAGAGGCTTCTCGGCCAGGGTTTAAAGTTACCAAACTGGGAAGGGCCTCTTCACAAAGTTGCTTCGCGAGAAGGGGAAGAGGTTGTTTAATACTACCAGCCTGCAGCCTTGCCTTGGCCATCACTAAGTGATGGTCAGAGATTCCCTTCCCCCACCCTTTCCACACTCTTGCATCCAACACTTGTCTTCTCGTTCGCTCATCCACACACACATAATCTATCATTGCCTGTCATTCTACAAGTTCACCATCCATCCTCCTCATGACTCTCCACGTATACCTGTAGATCATCTTGTGCCGAAAGTAGGTGTTGGCTATTGCCAACCCGTTACCAGCACAGATGTCCACAAGGCACTACCATTCCCATCCACCTCAGCTGGCACACCTTACTGACCAACCACTCCATCCACTTTGCTATTCATGTCTCCAATCAAAAACACTCTCTCATTCATCTCAAACTTGCCCATACATGCTTCCACACTTCCCCAAAACTCATCTTTCACTCTTGCCACTCGGTCCTGTGTCGGCGCATACACACATGCAATCACCCAAGCTTGTATACCTACTTTTATCTTCACCCATACAATTCTTGCATCCGCTATTCCATACTCTCTTATATTGTCCTTCCACTTCTTGCTTATCATCATACATACTCCCTCTCTTGCCCTCTTATTCTCATTAACTCCCGCACATATTCCTAAACCGTATTTCCATTCTCTGACCCTTTCACCTTTCAGTTTAGTTTGTCAGTCCACATACATCCACTCTTGCATCCTCAAACACCTGAACAATCTCTCTCTCTCTTTCACTTCATCATTCACTCCTCTCACATTCCATGTCCCCACCCTCAGAATGTCAGAACGTCCCTTCAGAATTTTTTTTATCGACTTGAAATTGAAACCAGCCCATCTGGGACCTAATTCCAACTATCCTGTTAAGTTTCATCAAATTCCTTTTTCCAGTTCCTGCAGAACCCCCCCCCCCCCCACACACACACACAATCCAATTTCCAATCAGTTTTTACAGAAGAAAATAATTTTGAGAGGGATGAGATGGAACATGCATGCCCAAACATATTACCAGATATACAAATATCAGAAAAAGAAATACAGGAAGAGTTAAGCAAATAAGACGGAAAAGCAAATGGTCCAGACGAAATTTCATGTTGGGTGCTACATGAATGTGGAAAGGAGTTAAGTAGACCATTATCGTTAATATTCAAGGAATCCCTAGTCAAGGCAAACTACCAGATATTTGGAAGAAAACAAACATTGTCCCCTTATTCAAGAAAGGGAATAGACAAAATCCACTCAGCTACCAACCGGTATCACTAACCAGTGTTGTAAGATACTGGAAAAGCTAATAAGAAAAATTTGGGTAAACCATCTAGAAGAACACAATATGATAACAGAAAGGCAGTTTGGCTTCAGAAAGGGAAAATCATGTGTTACTAGTTTATTAAGCTACTATGACAGTGTTGCAGAATCATTACAGAAAAGAGAAGGATGGGTGGACAGTATCTATCTGGATTTCAAGAAAGCATTTGACAGAGTACCACACCGAAGACTTTTATGGAAACTGTACCATCAAGGAGGAATCCGAGGCAAACTGCACTGTTGGTTGCAAGATTTTTTCAGAAAAAGGGAAATGAGAACAGTACTAAGAGGAAGTTACTCATCATGGTGGGAAGTGACTATGGGAGTTCCCACAGGGCTCAGTGCTGGCACCAGTTATGTTTTTAGTGTTATTGGAAATGAAAGCTATTTAAGTATGTTTGCTGATGATGCAAAAATACAAAGGAGAATTGCTAACATAGACTCTTGTAAAGAGCTACAAGAAGAAATAAATAAATTTCATGAATGGAGTAATAGCTACGTGGCAAATGGAATTCAATGTGGACAAGTGTTATGTAATCAAGTTTGGTAAAAGTGGGAAAAGACCATACTGGGACTATAAATTAGGAAGTAACACCCTGCACACATCAGAAAGAGAGGACTTAGGTTGATTATCAATAACAGACTAACTCCGGCAGACCACATAAATGAAAAGGTATGGAACATGTATACACTGCTTGCAAATATGAGAATTGCATTCACATACATCTGTGAAGACATGCTGAGGAAGATAATAACATCTTTCATCAGACCAACCCTGGAGTATGCATCAGTAGTCTGGAGTCATCTTAAGAAACACATAGATAAGATTGAAAAAGTTCAAAGGGCTGCTACAAGATGGGTACCAAGCTTAAGGGATCTGAGCTATGAAGAAAGATTAGAAAAATTGAATCTGCCAACAAGAAAAAGAGGAGACATGATTATGCTATATAAATGCAATGCATATCAGGGAAAGAGAAAATAGACATAAATGAATATATAATCTATGGTGAAGTATCAGCAAGAGGACACTGCAAAAAACTGCATAAAAAGATAGGTGATAAAGATGTAAAGAAATTTAGTTTCTCAAATAAGGCAATTTATCAGTGGAATGCACTAACGAATTAAACAGTGTGTGTTAAAACAATTCATAAATTTAAGGAGATGTCTGATAAAAATGGTTTAAGACACGGGACAATACGAGCTTGACTCATTCCTGTAAAGATAAAATTAGGTAAGAACAATT
>JAGKTI010005222.1:0-14620 GCA_018397915.1 Birgus latro | reverse complement strand
GATTGACGAGGAGAGTGTATGTGAGTGAGGTGGAGGGGGCGAGAGGGAGGGGGAGGCCGAGGATGAGATGGAGGGATGGAGTGGAGAGGTATATGAGAGAGGGGGGTGTGAGTTGGGAGCGTGGTAGTGAAATGGCAGGGGACAGAGTGACATGGAGGCGATTTGTTTGTGGCCACCCCGTTCGGGATTGAGGCGTCTGGCAATAGATAGATAGATAGAACCATGGGGACATCACATAGCCTTGTCTCACACCCACACCGATTGTGAACCATTCACTTAGATGTCCATTAACCCTTGCACATGCTTCACTACCATCATAAAAACTCTTGACGGCACCTAGCAGCTTACCATCCACACCGTACATGCGCAAAACTTTCCACAATCCTTCTCTGGCTGGAGCATCCCTCATCAGGTAAGGGGCGGGATTGATTGTCCTCACTATCCCAAGTGGCGCCATGGCACAGGCCACCGTCCGTGCCGGGTCAGAGGAAGAGTAGGCCATCGTCTGCTTCTCAGCTACCATCCCCTGCAGGGTCGCGACACAGGCCATCGTCCCTGTTGGACTAGAGGAAGAGCAGACCATCGTTCGCCCCTCAGCTGCCACCTACTGTAGGACCACGACACAGGCCACCGTCTGTGTTGGGTCTGAGGTAGGGCAGGCCATCGTCCGCCCCCCAGCTGCCACCTCCCATAGGACCGCGACACCAGCCATCGTCTGCTCCTCGCCTACAAGGGGTTCACTCCCCTCTTTAGGGAGCAGGGTAGAGCTGGCCACCCCCCCCTCTCTCCCCGTAGTCTGAAAAGACAGGGGAATCGCCGTGTTGGTGTCAGGCCACACGGGGGAGGCAGAGCAGGCCATCGTCTGCTCCTCAGCCTCTGTCTCTAGGGTGTTCTCTGAAGAAGGCGTCCCTTGCCCAGCCCAACACCCCTCCTGTGGCTGGGTGGGACATCCCCTTTCTCCCCACAGAGGTAATCCCCTGGAAAACCTGCAGGTGGAGGAGTGTTGGCGAGGCCCTCTTGGTAGTCCCGGGGTCCTCACCCTACAACCGGCCTCCCAAGGGCGCCTGATGCAGTCTCGACCGAGACGTTGCCGCAGCCCCATCCTGACGGCGACTCCTACTGCCCGAGGTTGCCGCAGCCCTACCCTGACAGCGACTTCCCCCACCAGAAGTTGCCGCAGTCCGACCCCGACGGCGACCCAAGGTGCGAGGAACCTCAGCCTCCAGTCACCCCGGGGCGTGCCAAGGACCCCAGGGAGAGGCCTACCTGACCCAGGAGACTGGGCCTCCACTCCTAGAAGTTGGCGCCGTCAGGTGCGCCTACTCTTTCTCTTTGGCCCTAGCCCAGAGGCCCAGACACCACAACAGGGCTTAAACAGGGGCAGGCCTCCTACTACACCGTCTAGTGATACTACTCGGGGAACCCGGCCCATGGCCTCCTACTACACTGCCTAGTGATACTACTTGGGGAACCCGGGCCACAGCCTCCTACTACACCGTCCAGTGACACTACTCAGGGAACCCGGCCCACGACGAAAGTCCTGTGCCTCCAATGGGAGGAACAGTGACCAGTGACTTTTTCCCTACCGGACTGGACAGTGTAAATCGCCCAAGAAGACTTAGTGTCTAGTCTGTATCAGTGTATAAGCTCCATGTCCTGCAGTGTGAAATCAGTGCCCTAGTTATCATATAAGTGACCCCTGTTACATTGCAACTTCAGTATCAGAATCTTGCCATAAATATTAGTGCTATATCATACCTGTAACATACATTCTCAGGGCCTGCTGATCTGTATGTCAATGACCCTATGTCCATTTATATCTGTTTTGTACCATCTGTTTTGTGTATTTGTGTGACATCGTATCTTTCCCTACTGGAGTTGTGAATTTGGTTAATACTGTATATGTTTGTCAGTTTGGTCTCAGGCGAGTTTTTATGCCCTGTTCTATCAGTTGTGTGCATTGACCCGGTCTTGCCAAGAACCCTGGCGTAAGCATGCATGTTCGAGGAGCAAGGAGTTGACCCTCAAAAACATAGCATAACACTGTTGGCTAGCAGTGGTTCTTGATCCAGTCGGCAGCAACAAAGAACAAGGGAAGTTTAGCAAAATGGCTGCCAAACCACATGTTCCACTACCAAAATTCGACCCAGAGCAATATGATATCACCACATACATGGAAGTGGTTAAACCAATATTGGACATTGGTTTCGACAGTGACCAACAAAAAATAGCAGTGACCCTTCCCCACTTCGGCAAAGCAGTGACAAATATCACACCAAAAGTCATCCCCGAGTTATCATGGGCGAACTTTATGAAAATAGTAACGGAGGCAATTACCCCCTGCTTAGGAGCAGTTGTAGCCTTATCACAGCTCGACTCCCTCACCTTTGATGGAAACCTGGACAACACAATGATCCAGGCAAGGTGGCTTGTCACCGCCGAATACCCAGACACAGATGCGAAAACCCGGGACCAACATGTGTTTAACAACCTACTATGTATACCTCCAGGCAAGTGAGAGAACACTTCACCATTCATGACCTAATGGGAGACCTGGATAAGGACATCCAGCTGATCCGACATCTCTCTGCCCATTCCACCCCACAACACATCGGTGCCGTCAGCAAATTCCCCACAAAGGGACCCACATCACCCTCCAAACCACAGCCTTCCCCAACACTACCGTGGCCCTCTACTATTACCACCTTACCAAAGGCGTACCCAACCAAAAAGAAAACAATAACCTAATAGCGATAAACCTATGGGAATTCTCAGCTAGCAGTCACCAGTGTCCCCTACATGGCATGGATTCAACTAGGCCACCACATAGAACACTCCTTGTCACACAAGACATTAGTAAAGCTTTTGATTCCATCCCCTGCCACAACCTCACAAACAAAATATTCAACACAGACATGCACAATAACACAAAAAGATGTCTGGCAAACTACTTAGCAGGGAGATGTGCACATGTAACTTTTGCTGGTCAGTCTTCGAACATCAGAAACTTCACAAATGGCATCCCCCAAGGATCTGTTTTATCCCCTACACTCTTTAACCTATACATGCACGACATACCCACACCCCACACACCACAGATACACATAGCTTCCTATGCAGACGACATAACACTTACATGTATACACCAAAACGTAAACACAGCTGCGCACATCCTCCAGCCTTACCTCAACACACTACATGAATGGTTCACTACAAACAGACTCAAAATAGCCCCAGCCAAATCTACAGTGACCCTTCTCACAAACTGGATGGCAGAACACAGTCACGTCCCACACCTTACCATAAACAACACTCCCCTACCACACAGACACACACACCCAAAATCCTTGGTGTAACATACAATACATCACTGTCATTTAAAGAACACATCACAAACATCAAAAATAAATTAACACCTAGACTCAATGCCCTGAGGTCACTTGCCCATACAACATTTGGACACAACAAAGAAACCACCACCACAGTATACAAACAATATATACATTCAGTGATGAATTATGCAAGCCCTTCTTGGGCTCCTAACCTCACTAAAACACACTACAACACTCTTCAGACCATACAGAACAAGGCCCTAAAAATAATCACAGACTGCACAGCTACTACACCTACAGACCACCTACACCAAGACCTCAAAGTCAAGGATTATCTAGACATGAGAGACACCCAAATTCTTGCTGCAGCCTCTTCAAACCTTCAACATCCACTACACTACATGGCTACACATCCACACACACACCAAGGAACATCAAAACAACACCCAGCACACGATATCATACACAAACACTGTCATCTCTTCCCCCCCCCCCCCCTCCCCCACACCCCCCCCCAGAAGCATATCCATACCCACCCCACCCGCCGCTCCTTTCAGTCACTTAAAGACAACACACAGCTGCATTCACAGCCTCCTGATATCCATCCTTCTGAATCCTATCTCCCTCGTGAGGACAGGGTCCACCTGGCCAGGCTGAGATGTGGGCATCATCCAGCCCTCTTAAGTTATCAGAAGAGGCTGGATGACTTCGTCACTGATGTCTGTCGAGGATGTAACACAGCACCCCATACAATTAAGCATATCATGGAAGACCGCACTGCACACAATCACCTACGCCAACAATACAACATACACTCCTTGAGAGCTCTGTGGGAAAGCCCAATCTTGGCCGTGGCCTTCCTTAGGGATTCAGGGCTGTTCAGCCAGACTGCCTAGGGAACAACTACTACTACTACTACATGACATCTACGAGCAGCTCAAAGCATCCAGACTGCGAGCAAATGTCCAAGGGCGCCGCAAGATATCATCAGTAGAAACAGAAGAAAACAAAATTTATGTTCCATCCACAGACAGCACCGACCCCGAACCCAGGGAGGGCGACGGAATCCCGGAGGAAGAATATGACATCCCGCTGGATTTTTAGGCCCGCCCCCGCACCTCCCCATGGTGACAGGGGCCACCTCTCACAAATACCGCTCCCCAGTCTACGACAAAATGAGGCTGAATGGGGTCAAGACAAGGCTAGTGGTTGACACGGGATAAGCCAGATCATGCCTCTACACACACTTTTACTCCCATCACAAAACAGCTTTCGGCCCTCTTCTCCCCACTTCATCCCACCTTGTAGATGCAGGGGACAGCCCCCTGCCTATCCGTGGGGAAACATGGACCTTATGAGCCGACACCCATCAACAAGCTTCAGCTGAACACCGATTTATAATATTTGACTCCTCGTGCCATGCTTACGATGGCTACCTGGCTTTGGACCTTCTCCAAAAAATACACACCAGCATAGATTGTCACTGGAGACCTCTGCACTTCCAACAAACCCCAGACTCACTTCAGCCACTCCGCACATGCAACTCAACCTCTCCCCCACCCACCGCACCACTGGCCTGCCCCGCCCTGCACCTCCCACCCACCCCACCTTCCCCTCTACCATCACTTCCATCCTTACCCCCCCCCCAGGAACGAGGCCTGGCTCCAGCTCAACAAGCCGTCCAGAACCACCATCCTATTCTCCCCGGACGTACTGTCAGGAGCCCTCTCCTCCTGCCTACTGTCCCCCACCTTCCTCCCACCAGATATGGGGGAAGTAAAGATTGCCAACTTGTCCACCACCCCATTCACCCTTCCAAAGGGGTTGGTCATTGGAGAAATAGAAGAGGCCGACCCTTGTGCAACACCCCCTCCCTCATCCCCCCCTCTCCCTCCCCCCCTGCCTGACCACTTCTCCCCACACCAGACCAAGACTCTCCAACAACTACTCCTGGATTTTCAAAACCCAATTGCATCAGAACCCGCGGACATTGGCTACACCACTTACCTGACGCACGAAATCCACACCAATGGACCACCCATCCGCCAACTATCTCGTCGAAAAAACCCGACCCAACGTGCAGAAGAAGACCGGTAGGTCCAGGAAATGCTCGATATCGGCTTTATATCGCCTTCCACCAGCCCATGGTCCTCCCCAGTTGTGCTAGTCAAGAAAAAGGACAGCACACTTCAATTTTGTGTGGATTACTGACGACTAAATGATATGACCACAAAATATGCCACCCCGCTTCCCAGGATTGATGATTCACTTGATTCCCCCCACAGGGCCACTTGGTTCTCCACCTTGGACCTCTAGTCTGGTTATTGGCAGGTCCCCGTGCATCCGGACGACCGGGGACAAATGGCTTTCTCAACCAGCAGTGGGAAACACTTATCAGTCTAACATCCTCCCATTCAAACTCTGCAATGCCCCGGCCACCTTCTCCCGCCTAATAGAATCCATCCTCAGTGGCCACACCTGGGAAGTCGGTTTGGCCTACCTCGACGACGTCATCGTCTTTAGCAGAACTTGGGCCGATCACCTCCACCGCCTTAAACAAGTGTTCATGCGCATTTGCCAAGCAGGACTAAAACTCAAACCTTCCAAGTGTGTTCTAGTCGCCCGATCTGTGGCCTTGCTGCCCGATCTGTGGCCTTCCTGGGCCACATCATCTCAGGAGATGGCATCTCCCCCGACCCCGACAAGCTGCGCGCCGTTGCAGACCTACCCCTGCAATGAGATGTACATCAAGTACGTGCCTTCCTGGGACTCACATCATACTACAGGTGCTCCATGAAAGGGTTTGCCCACATCACCAAACCCCTACACGACATGACAAAAAAGGGTGAACCTTTCACATGGAGCAATGAGCTGATCTCTGCTTTCAACACCCTCAAAAACTTATTAACCTCCACCCCCATCGTCGCCTTCCCTGATTACAACCTCCCCTTCCAGTTGTACACAGATGTATCCCTGATAGACATCAGCGCCGTCCTCGCACAGGTACAAGAGAGGCGAGAACGTATTATCGCCTGTGCCAGCCGCACCCTCAACAAAGCGGAAAGGAACTATGCCACCGCGAAAATGGAGTGCCTAGGCATCATATGGACCCTCGAACATTTCCGGGCCTACCTCTTGGGCACCCAAGCCACAATCATCACAGACCACCAATCCCTTCAGTGGCTACACCAGTCTACAACACACAACACCCAGCTAATTTGATAGCAAGAAACCATAGAAGAGTTCAGTTATGAAATAGCATACCAGCCGGGCAAACTACACACCAACACAGATGTCCTGTCTCGCCTTCCCATACAATCCATCTTCAACCAGCCCGACCTCTTCCAGCCGTGGCAAGTGAAGGATTGCCCCTCTTGGACACTACCCCACATATTCACCGAGTTACATCGACAGGGAGACCACTATTCACATAGTGCTCGGCGAGGACACAGCCCTCGATACCATGACCCACCTACACTCCAACAATGGCATCCACCTAGGCATGAAAAAGCTCACTCAAGTGTTCTCCGATATCTGTTGGACGCCCAACCCCACCACCGTAGCCAAGCAAGTTACACAAGCCTGTCGGACATGCAACCTGGCAAAAGATATTACCCGCACTGCCGGCCCATCAGGGAGAATCACCGCCCACAAACCCTGGCAACTATTATCCACCAACGTTGTCGAGCCCCTACCACCCAAATCTGGATACAAGTATATCATCACGTTCGTCGACGTGTATTCCAACTTCCTGATCACCTGTCCTGCCAAAGAACACAATGCTGTCAGTATAGCTGACGCCCTCGTCCATCACGTCTTCCCCTACTTCGGCATTCCACAGGCCATTCACTCTGACAACACCCCAGAATTCACCGGCCATGTATGGGAAGAGCTATCTACCATCATAGGCTACAAAATATCCCACTCATCCCCATACTGGTCCCAGGGAAACGGTGTGTGCAAAAGAAGTCACCGTATCCTCCTGAACCTAATACGGGTGAAGATTCAAGAAATAAAAGACAACGACTGGCCTGCCCACATGAAAATCGTCCAGTGGGGAATAAACACCTGCCCCCGGGAAGACTGCATCTCCCCACACGAGAGGGTTTTCAGTGAACCTCCCCTCCTCTTGCCATTGCGACGGCACCTCCAAACCCTCTCCACTCCCACGACATCTGATCCTCTCCTCCACCTAAAAAGACGACTACATCACCTCCAACAACACCAAGACCTACAACCGAACATCACCCCCACCAACCCCTACAAACCAGGAGACTTGGTTGAAGACGCCCAGCTCCCCACCCCGAACAAAATCTCCCCCTGCTTCACGGGGCCCTACACTATCACCAACATCCTCAACCCTTACCAAGTCACAATCCACTACCACAACACGCACCGCACCTACAGGAATGGCCACATTTGACCGTACAAAGCAACATCCTCCTCACCCACCCCAACCCCCTACCACATGCCCCATCACACCCCAAACCACAGATCACCAATCGCCACCCGACTCCTTTCCATACTTCTCATCCCCCTCCGCCTCCTCACCCCCCTCAACCTCCTCCTTTCCACCCCCTGCCACCTCACCTTCACCGTTGGCTGCGCACACCTCGTCGCCAGATGCACCTCTCTCCACCACACCACCCACTGAGCCGCCAAGCCCTGCAACACCAAGATCACCGTTGAGCCACCCTCCGTCATCCCCTCCTATACACACACCACACACCTCCACCCCTTCCCCACCTCACTCACCCTGTACTCACACCTAACCCCCAGCCCCCCTCTCAGACAAAACCACCACCTCACCACCACCCTCAGCCTCCCACACCTCACCACCACCCTCAGCCTCCCACACCTCACCACCAAAGACTCCGTCTACTTCCGTTCCCACACAACATTCGCCCTCACCACCCACCCCGGTCCTGACTACCACCACAACCCACTCTGGCCACCTCTCACGCCCACCTGCACAACACACATCCACACCCACACCCACCACATCACCCACCACAAGCAAGCCACCCACACAGACACCCAACACAACCTCTATCACACTTCCTATGCACCAAGCCCAGTGGAAGATTCCACCCTGCTAAATCCCCAGGGGAAAGATGTAGATGCCCACGCCCCCAACACCTGGGCATAAAAGACGACCAGCACCGCCACTAACAAGCATTCAGCCAGGAACCACCACGCTGTCCACCATGCGAACACTACGAATGACCTAGCTCCCATATTACGGTCGGCACCACTTTGTATGGGGCACCCAACACCTCCTTCGGATCCTCCACAACACACACCACACCTCCACACTCCGCGTGGCATACACGCCCCACCAACCGCCCAACCTGACCACACTAAACCGGACTGCTTTCCTGTACGACATCACACCCACACAACAAACTGCCCTCACAGACACATACCACCTCCAGCCACGAGGACATGACTTTTCCCCCGACGAAGGTGGTGAAATGCGAACAGAAGGGGGAGAAAGCAGTAAGACCAACTACACAAGCCCCCCCACCCGAACAGAGACAGAAAACGTTAGGGAGGCAGATGACACTAGCCCCCCCACCTGAGGAGGAAGCAACAGGGAGGCAGGTAAGGCACAGAGCATTTCCGGACAGGACCGACCTACCTGTATCACTACCATACATCCATCTCGCTCCCAACCAACGCTGCACCAAGTATGCATTGAAAACCACGATGGCTCCGGCTGGAGCAACCCTCATCAGGTAAGGGGCGGAATTGTCCTCACAATCCTGAGTGGCGCCGTGGCACAGGCCTCCGTCCGTGCCGGGTCAGAGGAAGAGCAGGCCATCGTCCGCTTCTTAGCTACCATCCCCTGCAGGGTCGCGACACAGGCCGTTGTCCGCTCTTCAGCTACCATCCCCTGCAGGGTCGCGACACAGGCCGTCATCCGCTCCTCTCCTGCAGTATCCCCCAGGGGAACCTCCACGACACAGACCACCGTCTGTGTCGGGTCTGAGGTAGGGCAGGCCATCGTCTGCCCCCCAGCTGCCACCTCCTGTAGGACCGCGACACAGGCCACCATCCGTGTCGGGCTTGAGGCTGAGCCGGCCATTGTCTGCTCCTCACCTACAGGAGGTTCACTCCCCTCTTCAAGGATCAGGGTAGAGCAGGCCACCGCCTACTCTCTCCCTGTTGTCCGAAGAGACATGGGAACCGCCGTGTCAGCATCATGCCACACGGGGGAGGCAGAGCAGGCCATTGTCTGCTCCTCAGCCTCTGTCTCTAGGGTGTTCTCTGAAGAAGGTGTTCCTTACCCGGCCCAACACCCCTCCTGTGGCCGGGTTGGACATCTTTCTTCCCACAGAAGTGATCCTCTGGAAGACCTGCAGATGGAGGAGTGTTGGCAAGGCCCTCTTCGTAGTCGCGGAGTCCTCGCACTACAACCGACCTCCCGAAGGCACCTGGTGCAGTCTCGACTGAGACGTCGCCGCAGCCCCATCCTGATGGCAACTCCTACTGCCCAATGTTGCCGCGGCCCTACCCAGACGGCGACTTCCCCCACCAGAAGTTGCCGCAGTCTGACCCCGACGGCAACCCAAGGTGCGAGGGACCTCAGCCGCCAGTCACCCCGGGGCGTGCCAAGGACCCCAGGGAAAGGCCTACCTGACTCAGGAGACCGTGCCTCCACTCCTAGAAGTCGGCGCCGTCAGGTGCACCTACTCTCCCTCTTTGGCCCTACCCTAGAGGCCCAGACACCACAACAGGACTCGAACAAAGGCGGGCCTCCTACTACACCGCCTAGTGATATTACTTGGAGAACCTGGCCTACAACGAAAGTTCCGTGCCTCCTATGGGACGAACAGTGACCAGTGACTTATTCCTTACTGGACCGGACAGTGTTAATTGCCCAAGAAGACTTAGTGATTAGTCTGTATCAGTGTATAAGTGCCATGTCCTGCAATGTGAAATCAGTGCCCCAGTTATATAAGTAACCCCTGTTACATTGCAACTTCAGTATCAGAATCTTGCCATAAATATTAGTGCTATATCATTCCTGTTATATACATTCTCAGGGCCTTTTGTAAATGATCTATATGTCAATGTCCCTATGTCTATTTATATCTGTTTTGTACCATCTTTTTTGTGTATTTGTGTGACATCGTATCTTGCCCTGGAGTTGTGAATTTGGTTAATACTGTATATGTTTGTCAGTTTGGTCTCAGCTGAGTTTTTATGCCCTTTTCTATCAGTTGTATGCATTGATCTGGTCTTGAGAAGAACCCTAATGTAAGCATGCATGTTCGAGGAGCAAGGAGTAGGCCCTCGAAAACATAGCATAACAACAAGCACTGGAGCTATTCAAATATTACTAACTGTAATTACACTTAAGTCCTGACAACACTTCACTATTTTCACAAGTACTGAAGATAATCGTCACTAATTGCAATAATATTACACTTAATGCTTCCCAGCTACACTTCACAAACTTCACTACTGCACTGACGCTGAACTATACTCAAACTGAACTGAAAACCGAATAAATTTTTTTCCATTCTCTTCCCCATCATTATATAAGCTTCCTATATTCTGGAGTTTTCTACATTCCATGAGGACAGGAGTTGCCAACTCAGAGATATCCAAAACACGAAAAGAGTTTTCTTACATTACATAACACTGTAAATCATTTACCAAACATAATTTAAATTATATAATTTAACGAACAGTCACGTAAATAAAACATTACTGGGAAAAGAGCATAAAAATTAATGCGTAACTTACGAAACAACTATGCTCACAAACAGCAGGAAAATTGGCAACTCTGACTTGTACTGGAACCACTGTAATCATCGGGAAACATCAAGAAGCTGCTTGACTTCCTAACAGGCAAATCCCGCTTCATAACACTACTCCCTCCCTAGTTCTTTGTCGTCCCAACAAAACTACACAGTACAGTATATGCAAGCATAATTAATTCTAATGAAACATCTAACTATACACAAAATAATCCTTCAACTTATCAGGTCTTCTTCGATACTGCCTCTGACAATGTCCTTGCTCCTCCACACAGTCCACTTCTCCTGGAAGGTCTTGGTCCTCTTTCTGATTCACTTCTTCCCTCAGGAAAGTGGCACTATCCTCTTGCACTTCAGCTCCTTGGTCTTCAACATCCTCGGCTGTGGGAGAGCACGATTCCTTGGAGATATCCCAGCTGTACTCTCCTGGCCCATGGTACTGCCACAGACGATTCACGTGTACCACCTTTTGGCGAGACCTCCTACCTTCCCAAATCCGATATGTTACTTCTGATAGGTGGTCCAACACAATGTAATGCCCATCCCGTGGGCTCTGCAGCTTCAGTGACTGTCCCTTCTTTCACTGAGGATTGTATAATCAAACTTGTTCACCATCCTTCATGTTCACCTCACTTGCCTTGGCATCATACTTGCACTTCATCGCCTCTTCTGAAAACTTGAGGGCTCCTCGCACTTGATGATGTACCTCAACTAACCTTTCCTGAAGATGCCACGCATACATGGAGGTGTCTGTAGGCAGCTCTTCACCAGGTGGTCTTCCCATTAACAAGTCAACGGGTAAGTGTAACTCATGGCCCAACATAAGTTTTGCAGGTGTGTAGCCAGTAGACTGACGGGATGCAGACTGATATGCCATCAGCAACGCAGGTAATTTCTGGCCTCATTCTGTTTGTCCATCTACGCAGTACTTGGCCAGTTCTTGTCCCAGGGTCCAGTTGAATTTCACCACCATCCCATCTGAGTGTAGCCTTAGTGGGGTCGTCCTGGTCTTCTTGATCCCCAGTAACTTGTAGCATTCACGGAACACAGCAGACTCGAAGCGTCTACCCTGGTCAGAATGTAGCTCGTGTGGCATCCCAAAACGACAGGAAAACTGGTCAGCCAACATCTGAGCAACAGTTGCAGCCTCTTGAGCGGGGATGGCATAGGCTTCTGGCCATGTTGTGAAGTAGTCCATAGCGACACATATATACCTGTTTCCTCTTTCAGTGAGTGGGAGAGGTCCAGCAATGTCCACTGCAACTCCTTCCATCGGTGCACCCACTTGGTACAGCTGAAGAGGGGCACAACCACGTTTCTTGTGTTCCCTTGGCACAACACACATCACAGGCCCGACACCACTCTTCAACATCCTGGTGCATGCCAATCCAGTAGAACCTCTGTCACAGCTGGCTTAGAGTTTTCTTCACTCCCAGGTGTCCACTAGTGATCTGGTTATGGGACTTGTCTTCTTCAGAACCACCAGTTGCCAATACTTGCTAAGGCCATCGGGTGTCTCCCACTGACGCTCCAGTAGTCCATTGTTCAAACAAAGAAGGTCTCACTGACTCCAGTAGCTCCTGGTTGCAGGGCTTAACCTGGAAACTTCTTTCTCAAGATGGTCGCACTGTACTCTGCTGCGGCCACTCTTCCTTTGGCTGTAAATCTGCATCCTCCATCTGCATCCTCTTCAGGTCTTCTTCATCTGACGCTGGCCCTGTCACTGCAGTGTGGCAGCATTTCTTGCTAAGATGTCCATTCCTACTACTGGTACATTGCTTGCTGTGTTCTTTCATCTTCTCGCACACTATTTATCAAGGTTCTCCTGCATTTCCTTGGTGGTGGGGCTTCTTGGCAAAAACTGGCTAGTTGTTGTCTCTTGTCACCGACCTTCACTAATTTACCCTCATCCTTCTCATTTGGACACTCATAGCTGAAGTGTCCCACCTTACCACATGTCCAACACCCATTTGTTGCAATCGGAGATTTCCTTACACTGTTCTGTTCTTGCTTCTTCTTCCATTTGTAACATTTCACCTTATGTCCTGGCTTCCCACAGAATTAGCAACCTCTTCTGATCTTTTCCTGTTCTCTCTTCCACTTGTTTCAATCCACTTTCCAATGTCCTGGCTTTTCACAGTACCAGCAACTTCCCTCAAATTTTTCCATTTTACATACCAGCCCCTTTCTTGCCTTGAATCCTGCGCTGTAACCTGTCTGAAAAGTGGACGTACTGGACCTGACATAGGACTCAAACTCTAGAGCCCTGACAAGTGCTTCTTGCATGCTTCTGGGTTGTGCCTGTTTCGCCTGCACTTTCAACTCTGCACTGTCAAGAGCATCGATGCACTGGTCCCTCAGAAGAATAGCCAATAGGTTAGGTGCAGCTCCAGGGTACACTTTATATGCCATACTCTCCAGTTCATGAGCAAGCTGCTGTAGGGATTCTCCTCTAGCCCGTACACAGCTCCGGAATCGTGCTCTGTAAACCTCAGTCTGGTACATGGTTCCATATCTGCACCCCAGTACTTCTAATAGGGACTGATAACTGTTCCTCTGTCACTGACATCTGGCCCAGAATTTCCTTTGCAGCACCTTAAGGCTAGTAGCAAGCTGCAGACTGCCCTCTGCCTATCATCCCAACCATTCTGATCCGTGAGTGACTCAGACTGTGCACGGTAAGCTTCCCAAGATACTCTACCATCAGATTCCTGAGGTTTCTTTTTAATTGGCCCCCCATTATAGCCCTGCACTTCATTGCTTTGGGGCCTAAAAACTGGGGCATCATAATTAAGGCCAGGACTTAAAACTTATGCATTCTGATTATTCAACCCTGTAATGCTACTTTAGATGCCTTGGATCCGTCAAGATTCACCGTACACTGTCCATTGCTTTCTTATGCGCCCTGTAGACTAACTTGAAGCTCAGAAGTGCAGTATTTCTCTACAGCCTCAGTTTTCTCACTAATTATCATCACATGGTCAGCTGCATGCTTCAGGTGGTTATCAACATGCTGTCTGCAATCCGTCACTATTTCCTCACTAATTGACTTCAACTGGTCGTCTACATGCTGTTTGCACTCAGTCATATTATTGCTTACCTCATACTTCTACTGCCATAGCTTAGCATGTACCTCCTCCTTCAATTGTTGCTGTTCTTCCTTCATTTTCCCCGTGAAAGCGTCTAGCTGTCCTTGCATCCTTAGTTGTAATTCCCTCTGTTGCTCCTGTAATGCCTCTTGAAGTTGTTCACTCTGTGTTTACAACTGTTTGTTCCTGAGCTCTTGCTGTTCTTAACCTTTTCGCACACGGGACCGCAATTTGTGTTTCATGTGGTGTGGTGTGCCAAAGCACAGGACCTCAAACCGCGTGAAAACGGAAAAAAAAAAAAAAATCGGTCGATTTGCGTCACATTTTGTAGCGTTCTAGCAGCCACATGTCTCTCCCGAGGTAAGACCTTGGCAACACTGCAATGGCTTATATATGCCTGTATGTAGTGATAAAATCTCAGTGCTTCACT
>JAGKTI010005221.1:29919-46205 GCA_018397915.1 Birgus latro | reverse complement strand
TTTCTCTAATCATACCTTCTAGAACTCTCTCCATTACTTTCATTATCTGATCTAAGAGCTTTATACCTCTGTAATTTCCCCTTTCCAGGGCATCACCCTTCCCTTTGTACACATAATACATGTAATAATTTTCTGTTAAATATATACAGCATATGTAACCATAAAAAATCCGGCATTTTTGAAAATCCGGCACTCCTCAGGTCCAGAGGCTGCCGGATTTTTGAATGTCAACCTGTACATGTGTACTTCCAAAATTTTCTCCGTACCTCAATGGCTTTAAGAATGGAAGTACACATATACTGTCAAATGCATTTCGGTAAAAGGGTTAACACTGCACAACACTGTAAATTCACGTGTGGTCTAGTGGCGAGTTTTTGCTGTTTATTCACCCTCAGATTCCGAGAGTAGGTGTTGCAGGTGGCCGAGGGGCGCATCACTGGGATGGTGATAGACTACCCACTGCACACGACTCCAAAGTTAGCTGCAAACTCACCTCCAGTGGTGACTCCACTGTGGCCGATGTGCTGGGATGTGGCTCGGAGGTGGAAGGCCTGTCTTGGGGAGGCAGTGGTGTGGAGCCAGGGCTGGGCATGGCAGTGGTCACAGGCCTGAAGAAAAGTGTCAATGGTTGACTGACGTAAGGAACGGCGATTCTGGTGAGTGATGATGTGCTGCCTAAAAGAGGGCACTTCCTCTACAAGTCCCAGAGGCCCCATCTCCCTGTCACAGTCTAGGTGTTCCAGGTAGTCGAGAACGAACTCGACATGCTCCCGGAGTGTGCTCAGCCTGGGGATGGCTGGAGTAGTGGCGCACTAAGAGAAGTCCTCATCATCCTCACTGTCCTTGTCTTCAAGCTGGGTACTTGTACCTGCAACTGAAGATACGATCTCGATATCAGACTTGATCTGATACCCAGGATTGCCCTCGTCGTCATCCAACCACTCATGCACTTTATCCACATCCACCTCGTCGCCAGCTGCACGAAGATGCGCATGGAAGTCATCCACGTCAAAACCACATTGGTTCCGAGAAGCAGACGAGACCAACCACTTTCCAGAGTCTTGACAGAGACATCCCTCCATGCACTGGCTCAATTGTAGATGGTGACTTGAGGCTGTAGTGACAAAGGTTTTCTACAGCCCACTGGTTTCACGTGTCCTGTCCTCCCTGCACTCGTTCTCGTCCTTGAGAACAACCATCACCTCATCCAGGAACTTCCGACGGTACAGCCTCTTCGTAGCCACTATCACTCCTTGGTCCATTGGCTGGATGAGAGCAGTTGTATAAGGTGGAAAAAACAAGCACCTAATGAGGCCTTTCTCAGCCACCAACTCCTTGTCGGATGGATGTGCAGGTGCACTGTCCAAGAGAAGGACAGCCTTTACCTGGTCGTGCAGGATTCCCAGTGTCTTTGTCTGATAATGGATGACCTCCTTGATGAAGTGCTGGTCAAACCAGTCTTTGAAGATCTTGGCTGTGAATCAAGCCTTCAGAGAATGGTACTACACAACAGGAAGGACATCCATCACCCCATAAAGGCACCGGGGCTGCTTTGCATGGCCAACAATAACAGGCTTGAGCCGGTGCATGCCATTAGCACTGGTGCAACACAAAGCAGATATCTGTTGCTACGAGAGGTCGCGGCCAGGTACACACTTCTCCGTCTCCTCTGCTAGAGTGTTTGTTGGCAGCGAGCGATAGAATAGACCAGTTTCATCAGCATTGTAGACTTGATTGAGAGTGTAGCCCTCCCTCTCGATCAAGCCCATCCCCTTCTGCTGAAACCTTTCTACTCCCTCCTAGCTGGCGCCCAGAGCTTCGCCATGGGCCTTACGGCTGGTATGTCCATGTCCTAACTTGAAATCGAAGAGCCAACCTCCAGATGCCTTGAAGTCTGGGGTGTCGTGTAGCCTGGCGAACTTCTCGGCAGCAGCCTTCAACTCTGTACCATGCACCGGCACACCATCAGCACATTGTTGTCGATACCAAATCAGCGTGGAGCGGTCGATTTCTGCAAACCTGGGAGGGTACATAACCTTCCTCTGCACCTTGCGTTTGGTCTTCATTGTGAAGTCTGCCGTGTACTGGGTGAGTCTGTCCCGGGATTTCTTGATATCAAACAAGGAAGAGCAGGCCAGGTTGAATTCTCAGAGGATGCAAGACGTCGACCATCCCACGTCCACCTATTCCAATATCTCCCTATTCTTCTCCAGAGTCAGAACCACTCATTTCCTCTTCTCGGGTGGCGTGGCCATTGTCACACACGAGTAAGAGGCAGCAGAGGAACAACAGGGCCTGCAGCAGGTAGGGCACCACCACAAAAGCGAGTACGTGGGCAGCCATGTTAATGTGCGTGCACTCATGACGATGGGTAAGCGACAAATGGGGGGAAGGCAACAACGCCCTGGCAGACATCAGTGGAACAACGCAGCAAAACACAGCTGTCCAGTGCTGCGCGCCAAGTTCAAAGTATGGTTGAAAAAAATGTTGGATTTTTGTTTTCTTTTTTACGTTTGTTTGGCCATTTTGGGGTTCCAAAGGCCCGGACCCAAAATGTCTGGAAATTGAGGTGTTCGGGAACTGGGCGTCTGGTACAGGGATTATTGTACTAAACTGAACCAAATAAGAGCAGCAGGAGTGGAGAAAATGGCAGAGAGGAACATCCAGGAGTTAAAAACGGTATGGTCAACAATTAGAGAGTTGCAGGAACGGACCTAAGAATAGGGTAGAGAGACTAAAATAATACAGAGCAATTTGGAAAGTGTCTGCACATGCAGTGCTGAACAGGAAAGACAAGGTACAGAATTAAAAGTGAGTAACGAATCTGCCTCAAATGAAATAAAACAGCTCACGAGGGAAAATAAGAGGTTGGAAGAAGAAAGGGACAGGATGAAAAGTAAACTAGATGAGCATGAATCAAAATCAAGGATGCAAGATGAACATATTAAGGAAATCAAGGAGCAACACAAGGGGTGGAAGAAAATTCAAGAGGAAGGAGGTGTAAATTTGAAAAAGATTAGAGAAAAACAAAGCAAGGAAAAGGTGGAGAAGGAAGTGGTTAAGGTACTATGAAGTAGAGAATCTTCAGACTGGGATGTAGCGGACAAGAAAAAATGCATGATAATCTCAGGAGTAAAAGAAAAACGTATGACAGTAAGATCAGAACAGGAAAGAGAAAAATTGAGTAAGGCTAAAGAGATAGTATCAGTAGTTATGAAGGGTAATAATGAAGTTAAAGATGAGACTGAAGAAGTGTTTAGGCTAAGGAAAGTATGAGGAAGGAGGGGCAAGGCCACTTTACTTAGTCTCAGGTAATGGTAAATGAAATCAGCAACAGAACATGGATATTATCAGACAAAGAAGACTTCAAGAATGTTTGGATAAGGAGAGATGCAAATGGGGAAGAAAGAGCTAAAAAAAAAGGAGCTGGTAAAGGAAGTAAAGGCAAAAAATGAACAGAGAATGAAGGAAGAGAGAAGACAGTGTTCTGTTGGAGAGTACCGACGGAGAAAGGGAGAGAAGAGGGACTAAAGAACAAAGCAAAAAGTTGGAAAGTGGCATATACTAATGTTGATGGTTTAATATCGGCA
The DNA here is from genome assembly GCA_018397915.1 of Birgus latro. NCBI lineage: Eukaryota > Metazoa > Arthropoda > Malacostraca > Decapoda > Coenobitidae > Birgus > Birgus latro. The sequence continues at coordinate 42,615 of JAGKTI010005221.1, read as the reverse complement.
AGGTTAGAAATCAATGATTTCTTGAGGGTACATCAACCAGATATTATGTGTTGAGACCAAGCTAAGAAAGAAAATTGATATCCATATGGGAGATGGTAAATACAATCTGTGGAGAAGAGACAGAAAAGAAAAAATGGGAGATGTGATGATAGCAGTGAAGAACAATATAAATGTTGAACTGGGAGAGGGTAGGACTGAAGTGATAAATATGAAATTAGAAACTGGAGAGAATAGCAAGAGAGACATCACAGTAGTATTTGTTCCCCCTAAGACAAGGGCATGGAATGACGATGAATACCAGGAGATGTTGTCAGACATGGTTATATATCTACATAAAGTGACTGAAAAAAGCAACAACAAAATTTTAATGGGTAATTTTAATTGTAAAGAGGTGAACTGGGAGGAATGGGACTCAGGAGGCAGTGAAGATTTGTGGGGCACTATATTGTTAAATATAGCAATGAATAATGTAATGACCCAATGGGTCAAAGAAGAGACCACATTCTGAGGTGATGACACACCAGCAAGACCAAAATTACTGCTAACCAAAGAACCTGACATAACTGAATCTTTGAAATATCTGTGTCCCAACTTTACAGGAAATTTTTTGAAAAAGCGAATTGGAGAAAATTCAAAAAAACAAAAAAGATGCTGAGGAAGTGAGATATATTTCTTGACCTCCATACTCTGCGAGCGGAAAAGTATGTGCCAAGAGTAAGTGGGAAAGAAAACAGGGAAAAAGATTGATTTAACATATGGTGTATGATAGCAATAAAAGAGAGGGACATGGCATGGAACAACTAAAGAAAGAGAGGTAATAATAGAACAATGGAAGAATACAGAAGAACTAGAAATAAATATACAAGAAAATGCAGAGATGAAGAAAGGAACTTTGGAAAAGGTATAACTGACAAATGCAGGGACAAACCAAAATCATTTTATAGATTTGTTAATGGCAAATTGAAACTAAAGGAAGGAATTACCAAACTGAAAGTAGAAGGAGAGGTCTACAAAGATGCAGCAATGCAAGCTAAAATAATGAACAAATGTTTTCCAATCGGTTTTCATTAAAGAAAGAGATTTCGTGGAGGGGAAGGGAGCGACTAGAAATGTAGTGATAAAAGATATAAAAGTGGAAGTGCAGGAAGTGTATAAATTACTGGAAACTCAAGCTGCAAGGAAAGCCCCAGGACCAGAAGTAATCTCTAACTGGGTACTGAAGGAATGCAGAGAACAACTGGCAGATAAGAGTTACAGTTTAATTGTGTTCTCTGGAAGAAGGAAAAGTGCCTAGGGAATGGAAGAGGGCCAATGTGGTACCAATTTATGAGGGAAGAAACAAGGAAGAACCTTTGAATTATAGACCAATGTCCCTGACCAGCATTTTTTTTTTTTTATGAAAGGAAGAAGGAACCAAAGGCCATGGGCCTGAATCAAGAGGAGTAGACTGTAGCACCAGTTGAACAGGGCAGTACTCCCGAGGTGAATGGAAAGCTGATGATAGGGATAGCTGGAGCTCCCGTTTCATCAGCCCTCGAGACTAGTTCCCGACCATCCGCCTTTGCTGAACTTTTTCAGTGTTTCAGTTACATGGAGAGTAGGCCAGCATGCTCTCCAATACAAGTTTCTCTAACTGTCACAACCAATCTACATGCACAGTAGACACTACACAACCTTTTGAAAATTCAGAAAAAAATGGCAAAAACTAACAGTGCCTCGGAGTCCCCAGAGGGGTAAGGGGACCACAAATGCCCCCACCATCTGCCCCTCTCCCAGTCTTGACTCATGCCTGGAACCACTGTCTGACTCACTTCTTCTTCATTTCTGCAACATTTGCGGACTTTCCTCAAATTTTCTTTCCGTGGAACACCACCTCTCCTTCTCTAAAACTCACCTTCTCTTCTTAACAGAGACTCAGCTGTCTGAGGCAACTGATAGCAAACCCATTTCTGTATCCTCCTACTTTCTCTATACTCATTTCAAAGCAAAAGATGGCTGTTGTGTATACGTACGCAACAACCTATCTTGCTCTCGTGTTCCTAAACTTGATTCTTCTGAATTCTCTACTCTCTGGCTTCGTCTCTCCTGTCATTCTCTGACTAAATATATCTGCGGTGTTTACTTATCTCCTAATTCTACCGACTATCAAAAAATTCTTTGACTATCTTACTTCAACGATGGAACACATTCTATTCATTTCTCCTTTCTTTGAAATCTCCATTCTTGGAGATTTCAATGTTCACCACCACCTTTGGCTCTCCTCTCCTTTCACTGATCCACCTGGTGAACAAGCCTATACCTTTTCTATCCTTAATGACCTAGAGCAGCTTGTACAGCACTCTACCCGTATCCCTGATCGCCTCGGAGAGAGCTCCAACACACTTGACCTTTTCCTTACAACTAATCCCTTCTGCTTACACTGTTAATCTTTTCTCTCCATTGGGCTCCTCCGATCATAACCTTATTATCTTAACCTGTCCTACTGCTCCAGTCCAGCCTGGGGATCCTCCAAAGAAACATCGTCTGTGGTACTTTGGAGCTGCGGATTGGGAGGCCCTCAGGCTGTACTTCTTTGATTTTCCCTGAAATGATTATTGCTTCCATGGCCGGGCGCCATCTGCGTGTGTCTTACGCATTACGGAGGTTGTTCTCTCGGGCATGGAAGCATACATTCCTTTCTCATATCCTTTGTTTAATGCAAAAAAGCCTTGGTTTAATCACACTTGTTCTAATGCTGTCCGCAACAAGGAGAGGGCCTACAAAAGGTACAGGAGCCAACCCACCCCTGAATCACATCTTTCTTATGTTTCTGCCCGGAATCATGCTAAGTCTGTTCTTCGTTCTGCTAAAAATAATTTCATCCGCACTAAATGTTCCCAACTCTCCAACTCAAATTCTTCACGCTCCTTCTGGCACCTTGCCAAAAACCTTTCTAACAACTTTACCTCATCATCCTTCCCTCCTCTCTTCTACTCTGATGGCTCTGTAGCTATTTCTTCTACTGATAAAGCTGATCTCTTTGCTCAGACTTTCTCCTCCAATTCCACCTTAGACGATTCCGGTGCTGTTCCTCCATTACTTCCCCCCTCTGACTTCCACATGGCTGACATTAAAATTTCTTAAGCCGATGTATTTTCAGCCATCACTGGCCTCAGTACTAACAAGGAATATGGTCCTGATGGGGTCCCACCTGTTGTCCTCAAGAATTGTGCTTCTGTCCTTACACCCTGCCTAGGTAAGCTCTTTCACCATTGTCTCTCAACTTGTACCTTTCCTTCTTGCTGGAAGTTTGCTCTCATTCAGCCAGTCCCAAAGAAGGGTGACCATTCCCAACCCTCAAACTATTGTCCAATTGCTTTAACATCCTGTGTCTCGAAACTGTTTGAGTCTATTCTTAACAGAAAAATTTTAAAGCATCTTTCCTGTCACAACCTTCTTTCTGATTGTCAGTATGGGTTCCGTCAGGGATGCTCCACTGGCGATCTTCTCCCCTATCTTTCAGTCTCCTGGTCATACTCCTTTCGGGAATTTGGCGAATGCTTTGCCATTGCGATTGACATCTCAAAGGCTTTCGATCGAGTCTGGCATAAATCTTTAATTTCTAAACTGCCCTCTTACGGTTTCTATCCTTCTATCTCTAGCTTCCTTTCTGGTCGTTCTATAGCCGCTGTTGTAGATGGCCATCGTTCTTCTCCTAGATCTATCAACAGTGGTGTTCCTCAGGGCTCTGTCCTATCACCAACTCTCTTCCTTTTATTCATCAATGACCTTCTAAGCTATACATCTATCCCTATCCACTCATATGCTGATGATTCCACCCTTCACCTTTCCATTCGGTGCCTGCAACGCCCATTTCAGCAGTTACTTCAACAAACAAGGGATGAGGCTATGGCACACCTAATGTCTGACTTGGCTCGTATCTCTGACTAGGGTAAAAATAATCTTGTTGTTTTTAATGCATCAAAGACTCAGTTCTTGCACCTATCAACTAGACAAAACCTTCCACAGGAGTACCCGCTGATGTTTAATAATGTCCAGCTCGTACGTACATCATCCTCGAACATGCTTGGGGTTTCATTCACTCGGGATTTATCTTGGAAAGAACATATTACATCTCTTGTGAAATCTGCTTCCAAGAGATTAGGTGTGCTAAGCTGACTCCGAACCTTCTTTACCCCAACACAGATGTTGACTTTATACAAGGGTTTTATTCGCCCCTGTTTGGAGTACAACTCTCGTGTGTGGGGAGGATCCCCACATACGGCCCTTCTCAACAGGGTGGAGTCAAAAGCTTTTTGTCTCATTAACTCTCCTCCTCTTACTAGCTCCCTTCAACCTCTGTCTCTTCGCCACACTGTTGCATCTTTATCTCTTTTCTATCGCTACTTCAATGGCCACTGTTTCTCTGAACTGTCTACTTGCATCCCTCCACCTCTACGACGGGCACGTAGTACCCGTCTAGCAACAACCTCTTATCCCTTTTCTGTCCAACTCTCTAATGCAAGAGTTAACTGTTACTCCCAGTCCTTCATTTATGCAACTGGTCAACTCTGGAACTGTTTTCCTCTGTCTGTATTTCCTACTTCCTATAATCTCCGGTCTTTCAAACGCAGTGCGTCCAGTCATCTCGAAATGAACGGATCTTGAATTTGGCTCTCTTTTGTGTTGTTTTTGTTTATTCTTGGAAGGAACGGTTTGTGGGCCCATGGCCCTTGGTTCATTCTTCCTTGCATTGAAAAAAAAAACAAATACTGTTCCTTCCAATAAAAAACAAAGACAATATGAAAGAGAGCCACATTCAAGATCCATTCATTTCGAGATGCATAGTTGCAAAATTGTGCGAGAGAATCCTAAAATACAGATGGATAAAATATCTGGAGGAGATGAACATTTTAGCTGAAAGTCAGATTGAATTCAAAAGTGGAAGGTCGTGTGTTTCCAACTTGTTGAGCTTTTACTCAAGAGCGATTGACAAGCTACAGGGAGGAGACAGTTAGGTGGATTGTGTGTATTCAGATTTGGAGAAAGCCCTTAACAAGGGTACCCTACAAGTGACTAATGTGGAAATTGGAGCACATAGGAGGACCAAAGGGAAACCTGGAGTGGATGAGAGACTTTGAGAGACAAATAAATGAGGACAGTAATAAAAGACAGGATGTCTGGATGGAGGGAAATAACAAGTGGAGTCCAACAGGCCTCAGTGTTATTACCAGTAATATTCCTGATTTATGTAAACGATATGGTAGGTGGAATGAACAGTTATGCAGGTCTGTTTGTTAATGATGCAAAGATCCTGAGGAAAGTAGACGTTAAGGAAGACTGTAAAATGCTGAAGGATCACCTGGATAGGAGTCATGATTGGAGCCAGATGTGGGAAATGCATTTAAACACAAAAAAGATGTAAAATATTGGAAATGGGTAAAAGTACCAAGAGGACATCACTGAATTATTTGATCGGTAATGAACCAATCACAAAAGCAAGAGAGGAGAAAGATTTGGGAGTGCTGGTCCAAGATAGTTTGTCACCTGAAAAACACATTAACAAGACAGTTAGAGAGACATATAATCTCTTGACTAACATAAGAGTAGTATTTCATTACATGGATTGAAGAGATGACGAAAATATTGATAGTGGCCATGATCTGCCCCAGGTTGAATATGTGACAGAAGTGTGGTCTCCATACAAAAAGAAAGATATAAACAAGATTGACAGAATGCAAACCACAGCAACCAACATGGTCCCTAGCCTGGCAGATCTGTTGTACTGAGAGAGGCTGGAAAAGCTGGATCTGCCTTCCTTAGAAGAAAGGAGAGAGAGGGGTGACATGACTGCAGTGTTCAGGGCCATGATGGAAGTACGTAAAATTGACAGAAAAGATCTGTTTGTACGGGATACGAAAGTAACAAGAGGACACAGAATGAAACTGAAAAGCCAAGATGCCTGAAGGTTATCAATATTGTTTTCCACATACATGCATAGAGCAGTGTAATAGCCATATCAAAGATCGTCCAGTCTAAAAACTTGAACGAGTTCAATGCAAAATTTGACTTACTGAGAAACAGAGATGGAACCCCACAAGTGTGGCTCATTTCCTGTATATCACAACTAGGTAAACACACACACACACACACAATTAGGGAGCTGCAAGAGAGGACCTTACAACAGGAGAGAGAGATCAAAGGTTTAAAGAACGATCTGGAAAAAGTTTACACACGCAGTGCAGAACAGGAAAGAGAAGTCACGGAATTAAAAACGAGCAACGAATCTGCCACAAATGAAATAGAACACCTCGAGGGAAAACAGGAGGTTGGAAGAAGAAAGAGACAGAATGAAAAGTAAATTAGAGGAGTATGATTCAAAATCAAGGATGCAAGATGAACATATTAAGGAAATCAAGGAGCAGCAAAAGGGGTGGAAGAAAATTCAGGAGGAAGGGAATGTAAATTTGAAAGAGATTACTGAACAACAAAGCAAGGAAAAGGTGGAGAAGGAAGTGGTTAGGGTATTGAAAAGTAGAGAAGCTCTAGTCAGGGATGTAGCAGATAAGAAAAAATGTGTAATTATTTTAGGGGTAAAAGAAAAGCGTATCACGATAAGATCTGAAAGAGAAAGAGAAGAATTGAGTAAAGTTAAAGAAATATTATCAGTAGTCATGGAGGGTAACAATGAAGCCCTAGAAGAGATTGAAGAAGTGTTTAGGTTAGGTAAGTATGAGGAAGGAGGGGCAAGGCCATTGAAGGTGAAGTTCAAGTCCCAGGCAATAGTAAATAAAATCATGAATAGGACATGGAAATTAGCAGACAAAGAGGGGTTCGAAAATGTCTGGTTAAGGAGAGATGCAAATGAGGAAGAAAGAGCTAAAATAAAGGAGTTAGTAAAGGAAGCTAAGGCAAAAAACGAACAAAGAACGGAGAAGGAGAAGACAGTGTTTTATTGGAGAGTTATGGACCAGAAATTGAGAAAATGGTACCGACGGAGAGGAGGAGAAAAGACGGTATAAGTAATAACGAAAAAAGTTTAAAAGTGGCGTACACTAATGTTGATGGATTAATATCGGCAATGTTAGAAATCAACGATTTCTTGAGGGTACAAGAACCTGATGTTATGTGCTTTGTACAGACCAAGTTAAGGGAGAATATTGATATCCATATGGGAAATGGCAAATACAAATTGTGGAGAAGAGACAGAAAAGATAAAATGGGAGGAGGAGTGATGATAGCAGTGAAGAATAACCTAAATATAGATTCTGTGGAAATGGGAGAGGGTAGGGCTGAAGTGATAAACATGAAATTAGAAACTGGAGAGAACTGTAAGAGAGATATAGCAGTAGTATATGTTCCACCTAAGACAAGAGCATGGACTGATGATGAATACCAGGAGATGTTGTCAGACATGGTTAGTTACCTACAGAAAGTGATTGAGAAAAGCAGCAATATAATTCTAATGGGTGATTTTAATTGTAAAGAGGTGAACTGGGAGGAATGGGACTCAGGAGGTGGCGAAGATTCGTGGGGCACTATATTGTTAAACATTGTGATGAATAATGTAATGACGCAGTGGGTCAAAGAAGAGACAAGATTCCGAGGTGATGACACCCCAGCAACATTAGATTTACTGCTAACCAAAGAACCTGACGTAATTGAATCCTTGAAATATATGTGTCCTATGGGAAAAAGTGATCATGTGGTCATTGAGTTCCAGATGATAATAGGGAACGTGGTGCCAAGAGATGAGCTCCATAGGCAGGGAAGATACAACTTTGGGAAAGCAAACTTTACAGAATTGAGTAAATTTTTTGAAAATGCAGATTGGAGAAAATTCAGAGAAACAAGAGAGATTCAGAGGAAGTGGGATATCTTTCTAGACCTCTATAATTCAGGAGTGGATAAATATGTTCCAAGAGTAAGTGGGAAAGAATACAGGAAAAAGGAGTGGTTTAATAGAAGGTGTATTATAGCAAAAAAAGAGAGGAACATGGCATGGAGCAAATGGAGAAAGAGAGGTAACAACAGAACAAAGGAAGAATATAAAAGAACTAGAAATGAATATACAAGAATTCGTAGAGAGGAAGAAAGGAACTTTGAAAAAGGTATAATCGACAAATGTAAGGATGAACCCAAATTGTTTTATAGATTTGTTAATGGCAAATTGAAACAAAAGGAAGGAATCACCAAACTGAAAGTAGAAGGAGAGGTCTATAATGATGCGGCAATGCAAGCTGAAATAATGAACAAACGTTTCCAATCAGTTTTTACTAATGAAGGGGAGTTTGTGGAGGGGGAGGGAGTGACTAGGAATGTGGTGATAAAAGATATAAAAGTGGAAGTGCAGGAAGTGTACAAATTACTGGAAACTCAAGATGTAAGGAAAGCCCCAGGACCAGATGGAATTTCAAATTGGGTACTGAAGGAATGCAGAGACCAACTGGCAGAAAAGATTCACAGTTTAATTGTGTGTTCGCTGGAAGAAGGGAAAGTGCCTCGGGAATGGAAGAGAGGAAATGTGGTACCAATTTACAAGGGAGGAAACAAGGAAGAACCCCTGAACTATAGACCAGTGTCCCTAACCATCATGGTAGCAAAATTATGCGAGAAGGTTCTGAAAGATAGGTGGATAAAATATCTGGAAGAGATGAATATTTTGACTGAAAGTCAATTTGGATTTAGAAGTGGAAGGTCATGTTTCCAACTTGTTGAGCTTTTACTCAAGAGCGATTGATGTGCTGCAGGAGAGAGACGGTTGGGTGGACTGTGTATATTTAGATTTGGAGAAGGCCTTTGACAAGGTACCCCATAAGAGACTAATGTGGAAATTAGAGCATATAGGAGGACTGAAGGGTAACCTCCTGGAATGGATGAAAGACTTTTTGAGAGACAGACAAATGAGGACAGTAATAAAGGACAGGATGTCTGGATGGAGAGAAGCAACAAGTGGTGTCCCACAGGGCTCGGTGTTGGCGCCAGTAATGTTCCTGATTTACATAAATGATATGGTAGATGGAGTGAACAGTTATGCAAGTCTGTTTGCTGATGATGCCAAGATCTTGAGGAAGGTAGAGGTTGAAGGGGACTGTAAAATGCTGCAGGAGGATCTGGATAGGATACATGATTGGAGCCGGATGTGGGAAATGAAATTCAACGCAAAAAAATGTAAAATATTGGAAATGGGTAAAAGCACCAAGAGACCATCACTGAATTATATGATGGGTAATGAACCAATCACAAAAGCGAGAGAAGAGAAAGATTTAGGAGTGCTGGTCCAGGATAGTTTGTCACCTGAAAAACACATCAACAAGATAGTTAGAGAAACATATAAACTCTTGGCCAACATAAGAGTGGCATTTCATTACATGAATGAAGAGATGATGAAAAAACTGATAGTGGCCATGATCCGCCCCAGGTTAGAATATGCAACAGTAGTGTGGTCCCCACACAAAAAGAAAGATATAAACAAGATTGAGAGAATACAAAGAACAGCAACCAAGATGGTCCCCAGTTTGGCAGATCTGTCATATAGTGAGAGGCTAGAAAGGCTGGATTTGCCATCCTTAGAGGAAAGGAGAGAGAGGGGTGACATGATTGCAGTGTTCAGGACCATGATGGGAGTAGATAAAATTGACAGAGAAGATCTGTTTTCATGGGATAAGAGAGCAACAAGAGGACATGGACTGAAACTGAAGAAGCCGCGCTGCTTGAAGGACATCAAGAAATATAGTTTTCCGTATAGATGCATAGACCTGTGGAACAGACTGGACAAAGAGATCGTCCAGTCTAAAAACTTAAACGAGTTTAAAGCTAAATTTGACTTACTGAGAAACAGAGACGGGACCCCACGAGCGTAGCTCATTTCCTGTATATCACAATTAGGTAAATACAATTAGGTAAATACAAATGAAACATAAGCACAAACACACATACAATGAGAAAGACATTTGTGAAGTACTAAACAAAAATTTCCAATCAGTTTTTACTAAAGAAAATGGATTTGCAAGAGCTCAAAACGAACAAGCATGCCCACACATATTAACAAATATATGTATATCGAAACAAGAGGTCAAGGAAGAGATGAAGAAATTAGACAAAGGAAAAGGTAATGAAATGTGCAATAGAGCTAAGCAGTTCATTACATTTAATATTCAAAGAATTTCTAAGACAAGGTAAACAACCTGATACTTGGAAGAAAATAAACATTGTGCCCTGTTTCAAGAAACAGAAAAAATTCATTTAACAACCGACCAGTATCACTGACCAGTGTCATAAGCACGATTTTAGAAAAACTAATACAAAGAATTTGGGTAAATCACCTGGAAAAACACAATAACAGAAAGACAATTTGGTTTTAGAAAGGGAAAATCATGTGTTCTATCCATTGCCAAATGCCTTAATCCTGTAAGTGGTGGCCACAAACAAATCATCTCCATGTCGCTTGTCCCCTGCCATTTCATTGCCCTGCTCACAGCTCACACCCCCCTCTCTCATATACCTCTCCACTCCATCCCTCTATCTCATCATGGGCCTCCCCCTCCCTCTCCCCCCCTCCACCTCACTCACATACACTCTCCTCGTAAGTTTCTCGCTCTCCATGCTCTCCACATAGCCAAACCATCTCAGTGTATTTCTCCTAACGCTTCCTATCACATCTACATCCACACCACAAAATTCCTTTACTTCCTCATTTGTCAGTCTCACTCTTCAAGTTGCTCCATATGCTCCTCTCAAATAACTCATTTCCACTGCCCTCACTCTTGGACTTCTGTCCCTCCAAAAAGGTCCAAGCATCACTTCCATATGTTAGAGTTGGTATCACAATACTGTCATATAGTACCTTTTTCACTTCCATGTTCACTTCCCTGTTTCTTATCACTGCTTTCAAGGAACCAGCAACCTTCTCCCCTGTTGTACCCTTTCAAGCACTTCACTCTCTAAACTTCCATCCTTACTCATCACACTACCCAAGTACTTAACCTCTACACCGAGGGGTTGTCGGAGGTGCACCAGGCCATTCAGGCGGGGATATTCACGCTCCGACTGACTTTTTAAAAATATTTGCCAAAAATCAGTTATTAGCCCTAGAATATTATAATTAAATATGCATATGGCACATACATTCAGCTTTCTCCTGGGGTATTTTTTTTAGCACTCGTCAACTACCGTAGGACTTGTGGAGACTTCTGAAGTTGGGTAACTTTGCACTTCCCGACATCCTCTAATCTGAATACCACTGCCAGATATTATCACTAGAAACACTATTCAATGATTTCCAAGTAGTCTGGAATCCATACTCAAAAAAAAAAAAAAAAAAAACTGTGAAAGCAATGTAAAATATGAGCGTGTATGAGCCTCCCACTTGCGCTAATTCGCTGCTGGTATTCAGTAATTTCTTACTCATATACACACTCACACTTTATTATTTCTAGTACTTTATTACACTTATATATATCTACAGTCCTTTACCGCTTCCCACACGATGTTTAGTAGGGGTATAGGTCACAGGGCCATTTATAATAGGCACAAAAGCGGCAGAAATGGAGGAGCGTCATTTCACCGTGAAGGACGAGAGCAAACTGACTGTATCTCGGTAGCCAAGAGTTGAAAATGTCAGCTGCTAATATATATGCTAAGAAATAAGTCGTACGAAATCTAGACAATACATAATAAATTAGGTAGTTCCAGGTGAATATAAATATCACTCAAGCTTCTCCCTTCCTTTCTTATATACATTCATATTACAAGAGTAGCTCATACAGCATATTTCACGGGAAAAAAAAGCAGGGGAAATCAGTGAACGAGTGCAGGTTGGATGTTGTCAAGTGATAATTTGCCAATTCCAGGTGTATGGCACTATCAATTACCTTATTTTATATATATAAGTAATCCCTCCATTATCCGACATAATAGAGCCAAAGGCATGTCCAGATATTGGTTTTGTCCGGATATTGGTCCTGAAGCTACAGCACTGGTTTTTCATGACACTAACCTAACCTAACCTAAATCAGAAAACTACCTTCATACCTCCCTACTGGACATGTATAGCACTTATTTAGGTCCCTTTTCACATAAATAGTGCACATATAGCATGAATTTATTGAATTTTAACCAAAAAATGATGATTTAGAGGTGAGTGAGTCATAGGAGCTCAGAACTTGCCAGCATAGTATAAGTAAGTATCTGACATGGAAATCATCTTTTCTCACATTTTATGCACTAAATTATTGGATACAAAGCATCAAATACAGTAAAAAATTGCTACAAGAAAAATGGTTAGGTTAGGTTAGGTTAGGTTAGGTTAGGTTAGGTTAGGTTAGGTTGGGTTAGGTTAGGTTATGACCGGACATGAAATTCACTGCTTCCACCTTTTTCATAGCTGGTGCACTTAATAACCATGCATGAAAGAATTAAATTAAAAGCAGGAAATTATGATTAACACAATGTTAGGTTAGGTTAGGTTACGACCGGGCATGAAATTCACTGCTTCAACCTTTTTTCTAGCTGTTTTACTTAAGAACCATGCATGGAAAAATTAAATTGCAAGCAGGAAATTATGATTAACATTATTGGTAATTTTTTAACACATGTACAGCATGATGAAAACAGGTTATCTTTATGATAACCATAGGTTAGGTTAGGTTAGGACCGGACATGAAATTAACTACTTCAACCTTTTTTCTAGCTGTTTTACTTAAGAACCATGCATGG
>JAGKTI010005221.1:15961-29861 GCA_018397915.1 Birgus latro | reverse complement strand
GCAAGCAGGAAATTATGATTAACATTTTTGGTAATTTTTTAACACATGTACAGCATGATGAAAACAGGTTAGGCATGAAAATCTTTATGGTAACCATAGGTTAGGACCGGACATGAAATTAACTGCTTCCACCTTTTCTCTAGCTGTTTTACTTAAGAACCATGCATGGGAAAATTAAATTGCAAGCAGGAAATTATGATTAACATTTTTGGTAATTTTTTAACACATGTACAGCATGATGAAGACAGGTTAGGCATGAAGTTAGGGTACTTACGAACAAAAAGCGGCCGTCCTGATGTAATAACCCACTCTATCATCTCAGACTCTGACAGGAAGACCTTGCACCTGACACACCTTTCCACTTGAGAATCACCACCACTTATCACCAACACTTTCCACAAGGTTTTTCTTTTATAACTGGAATCACATCACTTCACTCCACACTGTACATAACAGTAAATTCCTGTGTGGTCTAGTGACGATCCCTGGAGAATTTAGTCGCTGTCAGAGTCTGAGATGAGCAGACGGAGGCGGCGTAGGGGCATCTTGGTGCGACGTGGTGATACACTATCCACTACAGAGGACTCCGAAGATAGACGCAAACTAACATCCAGTGGTGATTCAGCCGTGCCTGATGTGCTGAGCTGGGGCTCGGAGCTAGAAGGCCTGTCTTCGTGAGATGATGGTGTGGAGCGAGAGTGGAGGACGGCAGGGTTGACAGGCCTGAAAAAACTATCAATGGTTGATTGACGCAGAGGACGACGATTTTGACGATTAATGATGCGTTGCCTGAAACCTCGCACTTCACTCGCCAATTCCAATGACCCCATCTCTCTGTCGCAGTCCGGGTGTTCTAGGTAGTCAAGGACGAACTCCACATAGTGCCGGATTGTGCTCAGCCTGGAGATCGTTGGGGTAGTTGCAAGCTGTGAGGAGTCCGCATCATCGTCGCTGTCCTCGTCAGAATCTTCCTGCTGGGTACTGGGACCAGCAACAGTAGATGCAATCTCGCTATCAGACATGATCTGATACCCAGGATCGCCCTCGTCATCATCCAACCACTCGCGCACTTCATCAACATCCACTTCGTCTCCACCCGTACGCAGCCTTGCATGAAAGTCATCCACGTCAAGACCCAGAAAATCGTGCACCATGTCACTTCCATGAAGCAGGCAAGACCAACCATTTTCTAAAGTCTTGACAGAGACTTCCTTCCATGCATTTGCCCAGTCGAAGATGGCAGACTTGAGGTTGTATCGGCGAATGTTTTCGAGAGTTTTTTGTCCTCGCATGTCACGTCCTTCCCTGCAATCGTCCTCGTCCTCGTACACAACCATCACCTCTTCCAAAAACTTCCGTCGGTATAGCCTCTTCGTTGCCACAATCACTCCCTGGTCCATTGGTTGGATGAGAGCAGTTGCATTAGGTGGCAAAAACAGACACCTGATGCGACCATTCTCTGCCACCAACTCCTTGTCTGACAGATGCGCAGGTGCATTGTCAAGAATCAGGAGGGCCTTTACCTGGTCTCGTGGGATTTTCAGTGTCTCCGTCTGATAACGAATGACCTCCTTAACAAAGTGTTGGTGGAACCAGTTTTTGAAGATCTTGGTTGTGAACCAAGCCTTCAAAGAATGATACCATACGACAGGAAGGGCATTCATTAACCCACGAAGGCACCTAGGCTGCTTTGCACAGCCTACAATAACAGGCTTGAGCCGGTGCATGCCGTTAGCATTGGCACAGCACAAAGCAGACACCCGTTGCTTTGAGAGCTTGGGACCAGGTACACGCTTCTCCGTCTCCTCAGCGAGAGTGTTTGTAGGAATTGAATGGTAAAATAGGCCAATTTCATCAGCGTTGTAAACTTGACTGAGAGTGAGGCCCTCTCTATCAATCAAGCCCTTCACCTTCTGCCGAAACTGTTCTACTCCTTCGTCATTAGCGTCCAGAGCTTCACCATGGGCCTTACGATTGGTAAGTCCGTGCCGTAACTTGAACGCGAAGAGCCAACTGTCAGATGCCTTGAAGTCTGGGGCGTCGTGCAGCCTTGTGAACTTTTCAGCAGCAGCTTTCAGCTCCGTTCCACGTACCAACACACCTGCGGCACGTTGTTGTCGATACCAAATCAACGTGGAGCGGTCGATGTCTGCATACTTAGGAGTAAACATCACCTTCCTCTCCACGTTTCGTCTGGTCTTCGATGCGAAATCAGCCGTGTACTGCTGTAGTTTGTCTCAGGACTTCTTGATATCAAACAAGGTGGAGCGAGGGAGGTTAAACTCACGTACGATACGTCCTGTTGACCAGCCGGCGTCCAGCTTCTCCAATATCTGCCTCTTCTTCTCCAGAGTCAGAACCACTTTCTTCCTCTTCTCAGGAGGCGGGGCCATCATCACACACATGATGAAGAAGCATGATGAAGAAGGTGAAGAGCAGTATCAAGCACTGTAGGAGGTAGGGTATCACCACAAAAGCAATCACTTCGGCCACCATTTTCGGAGTTGTTCACGAGGCATGAGCAGAGTGTGTAATGGCGATTGATAGTGGCGCCACGAGTGTAAACATAGCCGATCGGCGCGCGTGAGAAATTCAAACTGACGCGGTCCCAAAAAATCGATTTTTAAATTTTATTTCGAATTTTTTGGCATTTTGAGGGTTGGGCAGCCCACAATATCCGGATAGTGAGTATGTCCGAGTACTGGACGTCCGAATAATGGAGGGATTACTGTATATCATTTTGTATAAGAATAGGGCATAGGGTTCATTTCAATGGATGAATACAGTGGAAAAATCCGGGCAAGATTTACTTAGCGCTGAGCGGCTGAGTAAACGACACGAGAGGGTAATGGAGGGGAGGTAGGGAGGGGAGTCTACAATGGGGGGAAAATGGCTAAATTGTCAACAATGGATGGGAATACTGATGACATTAGCAGCTCTGACTATTGTTGGACATTGGCAGTGCTGATAGATGATACAAGTCACCACCTGAAAGCCCCGGGGGAATTAAAAATAACACAGAGTCACTCAAGTGACGCTCCGGGGTATGATCCATTGCACCCGACCGTCACGAAAGTGATGACCCGCAGTTAAGGGGTTAAACACACTCACATTTTCAATTTCCTCCTCATCCAACCTCACTGTACATTCTTTGACTTCACTTCTGTCAGAGACCATAACTTTACTCATCCCTACATTCACCTTTAGATTCCATTTCTTACACACTCTCCCAAACTCATTCACCAACCCTTGCAGCTCCCCTTCATCTTCACTTACCAGCATAGTATCATTTACAAACAACAATACAGGGAGTTTCCAAACACTGCCCTGTCTCATTAGGGCTGCTCCAACATCCACTGCCCTATTCTGAATCCCTTTTATAACCCCACCCATATACAGATTGAACAACCATGGAGACATGACATCCTTGTTTCAATCCAACCATCAAACAGAAAAATTCACTCAGTTCACTATCCACATGCACTGCAACCTCAGCACTCTCATCCATACTCTTCATAGCCTTCAGCAACTTCCCGTCTACTCATATTTCCTTAATACTTTCCACAATCCTTGTCTATCCACCGTGTCATATGCTTTCTCCAAATCCATGAAGGCTGCATACAACTTCTTTCCCTTCTCTAGGAACTTTTTCACTAAAGGTCTGTGAATGAATATCTGATCTATACAACCTCTTCCCTTCCTAAAACCTCCCTGTCCTTCTCCAACTACTGTACCGCCTCTGTTACTAACTTACTAACCCCTAAAGTACTAAGCTCAATGATCGACATTTTATCAAATTTTTTTAAATGAACAAGGAACGTTGATCGTGCAACTTCCACAAAAATCTGGCAGCAGCTTGCTCCACCATGGTTGTGATGCAGATGGCTTCTGACCAATCAGAACTAAGTGTTGGACATGGAGGAGGGAGGATCCTGGCCCATACCCAGGTGGCGGGAGGTGTACCCTCCACTTCCCTCTCGCCGCGTCCCTCTACCCCACTACGTTGTTCTGTTCCCACCACCATCACCACCCCTCCCACACCCTCCTCATGCATCCTCCACCCCTTTGACGTGGATCCCCCCCAAGTCCCCCTCTGGCATATTTTTCTTTCTCACCCAGGCCGCGATGGGTGACTATTATCAACTTTGACGGGCCGTAGCTCGGTAACTATTGGGTCTAGGAGGATGGAGTTTGCATTTTCAGGTGTGTAAATTGAAGCTCTATAAATCAGGCACAAAACTTTTAACCTTTGAGAAAGTAAAAAAATAGGGCTGTTTTTGCATCCTGGGAGGCAGTCAAGGCTGGAGAATTGCATACCAGAGGGGTTAAGCTACCACAATTGAGCTGCAGAAATACTACAAAAAAGAGATGGCTCGGTAGAGAGGATATATTTGGATTTCAAGAAGGCATTTGACAGAGTACCACACAAAAGCCTTATGGAAACTGTACCATCCAGGAGGAATCCAAAACAGTCTGTACGACTGGATGCAAGATTTTTTCAGTAAGAGGGAAATGAGAACAGTGTTAAAGGGAAATTACTCATCGTGAAGAGAAGTGACAAGTGGAGTTCCACAGAGCTCGGTGCTAGCACCAACTATGTTTTCAGTATATATAAATGACACAGACAGTAACAATGGAAATGGAGAATACCTAATTATGTTTGCTGATGATGCAAAAATACAAAGGAAAATTACAAACACAGACTCTTGCAAAGAGCTACAAGAGGAACTAAATAAGCTTCATGAATGGAGCAACTGATGGCAAATGGAATTCAATGTGGACAAATGTCATGTAATAAAATTTGGTAAAAGTGAAAAAAGACCAGACTGGGACTATACGTTAGGAAGTTCAACCCTACACACATCAGAAAAGGAAAAGGATTTAGGAGTGATTATCAATAACAGATTATCACTGGTTGACCACATAAATAAAAAAGTAAGGAACAGGGGAGGCGGTAGCTCGATCGGTAGAGAGTTGGCTTGCGGTCCCGTGGGACCCAGGTTCGAATCCTCGCTGGTGCAGGGAACAGTTTAAGGATTTGAATTTCATTAAATCAGGCTTTACTGATCTACCAGAAGACCCGCCGACATGTCGTAAAAATGACCCCGGTAATACCAATACACCAGTCCTGTATGAGAAAGCCCTAGCATGTATTCAATATGGACGGTGGGTGTTAAGCGCCGAAGTGGTGACATGTAAACTGTAGGAGGACGACTGGGCCTTGATAGCAGGCTGTGAAGCCTATGCCCAGAGTCGGACACATAAAAAAAAAAAAAAAAATGTACACCCTGCTTGCTAATATGAGGGTAGCATTCACATATATAAATGAAGACATGCTGTGAAAGATAATAACATCATTCATCAGGCCAACTCTGGAGTATGCTCAGTAGTCTGGAATCCTCATCTCAAAAAACACATGGATAAAACTGAAAAGTTCAAAGGGCCACTACCAAATGGGCACCAAGCTTAAGGGATCTAAGCTATGAAGAAAGACTAAAAAAATTAAGCCTAACAACATTATAGGAGAAAAGGAAAAAAAGAAGACATGACTATGTTATATAAATGCATCACAGGAAAAGAGAAAATAGTCATAAATGAGTATATAACCTATGGGGAAGCAACATCACGAGGACACAGAAAAAACTGAACAAAAAGAGAGGTGATAAAGATGTGGGGAAATTCAATTCCCCAAATAAAGCAACTAATCAGTGGAATGCACTATCAAATGAAGTAGAGTGTGCCAAAACTATTCACAAATTTACAGACGTATGATAAAATGGGTTCAAAACACAGGACGGTAAGAGCTTGACTCAATCCTGTGAAGATACAATTAGGTAAGAAAAATTAGGTAAGAACACACAAACAACCTCAATAATGACATCTTCACTGCTCTTACTGTTACCTTTTCATGATATAAATTTTCACACCATACCAGTACCCATTAATATGGACACTAAAACTCCTTCACGCAATCCTCTCACAGCCACCACACTCGGACGTCTGCTATCAGCAGATCATTATATTAACCTCAGGAGAGACTCAATTCGGTGGCATTTATGGAAAAATAACCATCACTAAGAAAAGCCTCTTGAATAAGACCCCCAAGCAGTAACAAGCATGACGAAGTCATCATTCTACTGACACCTAAAATTAAATTATACTGTACATGAAGCCCTTGTAACTAAATGAGTAGAATATGTCTATTCTAGGCTTTTAAATAACTATGGTTAAAACCTTAGACTTCATTACTTTTGAAACTCCATGATTACCATTTGCATCACATCCTGTATTTCTGTATCTGGACTACTATGCCAGGAAGGTCTGTTATGATCTTCCAAGACTACATCCACAAATTTAAACCTTGGATCTGGCATGGTATTCATCATTTCAATCCCATCACCACATTCATCAGATTCCTTTATCCCACCCACTGATAAATGAAATATGTAGGACCCATATACAGAAAAAGGAATGCATTAAAGTGCAGGAGTTACCAACAGTGTTCAGTGAAATTGTAAAAACAAAAAACAGTAACAGGTACTTACATTTAAAGAGCTGGGACCCAAGGCTAGGGTACTGTACTCCAGGATGTTCAAGAGCAGGAGACTGACCTATATCCCTGGCAGCAATACATACCTGAATCACATATACAGGGTGGCCCATATATAACACTCCTCTTTCACTCAGCTGGGCGATTTCTCATGTGTTGCAGGGATAGCTTAAGAAGAATTATTACTGTCTAACCTGCATCATTCATTTAATACTACCATTGCCACATCCATGCCCACACCAGCAAAATGAGCTGTCTCTGCAACACATACGATACCATTAGCTGATTTCTGGTGAGGAGTTATTTACGAACCAGCCTGTATAAAAACAAGTGAAGAACAACAGCAATTCTGACCTGGCCAATGTTGCCCCAGATCTTGGCCTGTATGGAGGGGTACATCTCCACCTCTTCAATGGTCAATGTGATTAGCTTGTCCAAGATCATTGCAACCTTTGCTCGCTTCTTGTCATCAGGGTGACTGCAGAACCTGGCAATTAAAGAAATATATTACTCCTCTGTACTGCCTACTGCTGCATGTGAGATTAATCTTACTTTCTATGTTTAAACTGGGTGCATACAGCTACTCCTCTTTAGGGTTTTGTGTGGTTGGGCTTTTTGCCTTGCGCCATGACACTGTACCACAACAGGCACTCATGCTGCGACGTGCCCACTCACAGTCTTTTCTCTGTACTGCAGTGTTGAGCCACCCAGCTCCCTTCTAATGCAAGCACACCACCCACCATCACCACCACAAAAAAAAAAATAAATAAATAAAAAAATAATAATAAATAAAAATAAAATGCTTCTTCTCACTGACAGCCTGTGGGACAACCAGACCCCTGCAAACGCAAGTACTAGGTGTTGATTCTCTCCGGACCGACAGAGGCAAGGAGCAAGGGATTTGTCAGGCAGCCATCTGACAGGCACAGCCACTTAACACGTGGCTGCGTTACCACCCTTTCCACTTTTCTTGTCTCTAGCCTATGCGAACACCACTCCCAGCCCCAGTAGTGGCCGTATGCGCTGCGGACAGCACAAACGCAGCATGCAGTTCCTTGGGACTGGCACAGATTGATTACCAGAGCGGTCCCATGGCTCTCCCCACCACCAGTCGCCGTCGACTACTGTTGTGACACTGGCGGTGAGGAGGCGTGGAGAAGGGGGAGGGCAGATTGCAGAGGGTCCCGAAGGCCATTGGTTGTCTTTGTTATCCCCCATCACTCAAATCAAAGGGACGAACACAGCAGGTGAAGGCACGGCAAAGGTCGGCTGGGTCTATTCTATAACCCGAAACCGACTACCATCACGGCCAACTTCTCCACCTGCCTCTACCTGTCCACTTTCCGTTCCACTACTGTTCTTGGGGTCTGTGGAGCGCACGCCCATTCGTCTTCCTCCTGTACCGCCAAACGAGAGCCACAGGCTCCTCGGATGATGTATGAGGGTGTGCAATCGTATCCGGCAACCTCCTCTTTTGTGCTGAGTTCCTACCTGGTTACACAAGGGGTGACTGACATACTGACTGACTGACTGACCGATTGGACCGTCATCACCGTCAAGCAGATGGCAGTGAGGCAGACCGACAGGGTAAGCAGGACAGTGATCCACTTACTACAACATCTAACCCCCTCCACTGACCAAAGAACCATGTTCGTCAAGGTTGCTTGACAAAAGCAGCCCGTAGGCCACAGAGCACCCTTTGTCCCTTCTGTCGGAGACCATATGAACCCTCCGACAGCACAGAAGAGAGGAAAAATCATGTCGGGCTGTGTGTCACCTGGGGGGAGGGGGAGGAGGAGGAGGAGGAGGAGGAGGAGGAGGAGGAAGAGGAGGAGGAGGAGGAGAAAGAGGAGGAGGAGGAGGAGGAGGAGGAGGAGGAGGAGGAGGAGGAGGAGGAGGAGGAGGAGGAGGAGGAGGAGGAGACCTTCTGGTCCTTTCGAGGCTGCTTGTTACAGAGAAGGCTATAACTACAAGATCTATCTCTACATGCTGAAGGATAAGGATAGTACAGCAAGAAGGCTCTCCCCACCTCCAAGCCCTCCAGGAAAATGTGAGAAAAACCACCATGCAGCATGGAAAAACTGACATGGAAATTTCATAGGAAATCCTGGAAAGGAAAGGTCACATTCTATACTACTTTATCTGTAAGCTACCTGTTTGAGTAACCTGAAAGAGAAGGTAATCAAATAAACTAACAGCTACGGCATCACATCATAAACAGGAACGTTGAGTTAATGGAGCATCTCTAGACATAACAATGTGAATACAGTAATCCCATGGTCTCAGTTGGACTCTGAGGGAATTCAAATGATACAGATACACGTGAATATAGCTAAATAATCCTGTGGTCTCAGTTGGACTCTGCAGGAATTAAAAGTTACAGATACAAGTAAATATAGTAATGCTGTGGTCACAATCGGACTCAATGGGAAGAAACTTAAAACATTATCACCAAAGAATATTCTCTCAAGGATAAATATACACCACACTCAAAATCATATGCAACTAGACACTGTATACCAAATGGATGGATCATTCAAAGTGGACTAGCCGATTACGTGAGCTAAGAGGGTGACTTTAGTGTAAATGGGCGTTAGGCAGATAAACCCGAGCCAGGAGGCTCAGCTACACGAGATCTGCACTGTAGAAATAGAAGCGTTGGTCTCATTAGTCAGTACAAGTGATCCACAGCCCATCACAAGTCGGAAGTAAGTGTAGTGACCGTTAACACAGGGCTATCTGTGCAGATCCTAATCTGTGCTTATATTACTTTATTTGCATCAAATAAATGAAAAAATATATGATGACGTGACGTGATGCTATGTACGGGTACATTGTTTACGGAGCGTCTTATAAACAAAAGTGGAATGAACTTAAACATAGCTATAAAAGCAAGTTATTCGGACAGAAAAAGAGTCGGCTGAGGATTCTCGTACAAATACTTGTCTATTTTGTTTTTGAATGTCTTAACTGAGATACTATTTACGGTATCTGAGGGTAATCTGTTCCAGATATTTACGACTCTGTTGAAGAAGAAATATTTTGTTTCATGGGATTGGAAACACTTTCCCATAATTTTGTAGCCTAAAGCTGAAGAAGAAGTATTTTGTTTCATGGGATTGGAAATGCTTTCCCATAATTTTGTAGCCATTACTTCTGGTTTGACTCGACTGGTCTATTTCGTTTCGTTTTTGAAGGCTCCAACATGCTTGCATGCATCGGCCTTGGTCACCAAATGGTGGCTCTCCACGCTGTTCGATCCCTGGCAGCCTCCCTGTTCAGTCCCTTAACCCTTAAGTCAAACTTAATGACCTCGACCCATGTCTTTCCCGGTCTACCCCTCCCAACCCCTCCCCCAATATTAACACCTCTCACCCTCTGTACCCAATTATCATCCCCCATCCTCTCCACATGTCCAAACCACCTCAACCTACATCTCTTCATCACAACACCAATACACTCCAGTCCCATCCTACCTCTCAACTCTTCCATCGTAAACCCAGCCCCCCCAGGCCTTGCACGCAGGGACGTACTGCACATCCACCTAATCATTGTCATTTCTGTATGTTTAAACCTGCGAATATCCTCTTCCTTTACTGCCCAGGTCTCACTACCAAACAGCATCACACTCCTAACACATGCTGCATACAAAGACCCCTTAGCATGTAAAGAGAGTCCTCTCAATGTCAGGAGAGGCAACAGCTCCCTGAACTTCTTCCAACCACTTCTCACCCTAGCAACCGAGCTAACTCCAGCCCCACCTCTGGCACATAACATGTCTCCCAAATAACGAAACTCCTCCACACACTCAAGAGACTCACCTGCAAGTTCAACCCTCTCACGCCTAACAATCTCCACCTGCTCTCCCCAACACGCCGCACACATGAAATCAGCATCATCTCGCAGTCTACCTCTAATACCACTACATCTCTTGTGCATCCACTTATCACAAACACTACACAAGATGGAATTGCTTCCCACACCCTTGTGGCAAACTGCACATGGCCACTCTCCCTCTTCTCTGATTGTACTGCCACCAACCTAGATATCATCACTTTTGTTTTATCTGCATTTACCCTTAAGCCCTTGTACCCCATACCATCTCTCCACTTCTTAAATCTTTCCTCCGCCTCCTTTTCATTCTCTGCAATCAACACCAAATCATCAGCATACAACATCTCTCATGGGAGTCCATCTCTGAAGTCACGTGAGAGGGCTTCAAGCACCATGATTAACAAGGGACTCAAAACTGACCCCTGATGCACACCAACATTCACGGGAAACTCATCACTCAAAGCTCCATTCACTCTTACCTGGGTGCGAGCACCCATGTACATGGCCATAACCACTCTAACCAGCCACTCTTCCAACCCCAGCTTTCTCATTGCCCACTTCACCACCTCTCTCTAGGGACTCTGTCAAAGGCCTTTACCAAATCAACAAAAACAAAATACAATTCCCTTTTCTTTCCAATATATTTTTCCTGAAGCTGTCGAACAATGAATGTGGCATCAGTGGTCCCCCTGCCTGGCATACACCCAAACTGCATCTCATCGATATTCACTCTTTCTCTAATCATACCTTCTAGAACTCTCTCCATTACTTTCATTATCTGATCTAAGAGCTTTATACCTCTGTAATTTCCCCCCTCCAGGGCATCACCCTTTCCTTTGTACACATTTACAATTACACTCCTCAGCCAATCATCTGGGACAACACACTCATATATAATCATATTTATCAGGTCAGTGACTAACCTCACCCCAGTATCTCCTGAGGCCTTCAACATTTCGGCAGTCAACCCAGACACACCTCCCGCCTTCCCAACCCGCAGCCTGCCTATTGCCTCACTCACAGTAGCAGCGTCAATCAAAGGCCAAGGGCCAAACACTGGATCAGCGGGCTTCAAACCTTCTCTATCCCAATCAAACTCCTCATTCAACAATCGGCTATAATGCCATGCATCTTTAATATCCTCACTGCTCACCACTACCCTTCCATCATCATTCTTCACACACTGCTCACCTACAATATCCCGATTAGCCCTCTTCACCTGATTTGCCACCCTAAAAATCATATTTTTCCTTTCTCCATGATTTAGATTATCAAGTAAAAGTCTCTGTGACTCAGACTTCGCCCTGTATACCTCTCTTCTAGCCCTGCGCTTGGCAGCCAAGTACTCCTCCCTGTTACCACCCTTCTTCCATTCCCGAAAAAGCCTTCTTTTCTCCTTAACTGCAGCTTCTACACCCTCATCCCACCACCAAGTTACTTTATGTCTTGGTGGGCCTCTTGTCCAACCGCATATTGTATCGGTAACTCTCAAGAGGTTGTTCTTAAGGGCTCTATACTGTTCATTAACGCCTCTATCTACGGCCTCCTGTTCAGCCACCACTCTCCTCATCTCACTATAAAAGGCATCCCTTACTGATTGGTTTCCCAGCTTCCATATTTTCCTCCTAGGTACATATGTCCTCCTTCTTATCACTCGTTCCTTAAGCACCATGTCACAAATCAACAGTTTATGCTGCTGCACACACTCCTCGCTTCCTATAACTTTAACATCCCTCACTAATCTCCTATCAACCCTCCTGACCAGAAAATAATCTATCTGACTACTATTTCCCCCGGACTCATATGAAATCAACTGGCTGATTCTTTTTCTAAAATGTGTGTTGCACACAATCATGTCCATAGCCTCCCCAAACTCGAGTATTCTTTCCCCTTCCACATTCCTCACACCATACGCACATCCTCCATGGATTCCTTCATAACCTTGAGCTGCTTCACCCACATGACCATTTAAATCCCCTCCAAGAACCACTACCTCATCATCACCCATACCACTCACTACACGTATTAAATCATCCCAAAATCTATCCTTCTCTGCGTCATCCAGTCCCACATGTGGAGCATATGCCGATATAACTGAAACCAATTTCTGCCCGACCAAAATTTTCACTACTAATATCCTATCACTTACTCTCATAACATTCATGACATATTCCACCCATTTCTCTGCAATCAACACACCCACACCCCCATATTTCAAAATATTTATTCATGTCTAAGTTGTCATACCCCTTCATGATTTTGAAAACTTCAAAAAGGTCACCTCTTATGCTGCGCTTCGTTAGGCTAAATAATTTAGGTTCTTCGAGGCGTTCCTCATATGGTTTGTTTCTAAGTCGGGGTATCATTTTTGTGATTCTTAGCTGTATTTTCTCTAATTTTTCTTTCCTTTCTGTAGTATGGAGACCAGAATTGTACACAATACTCAAGATGGGGGCACACTAGCGAGCTGTACAAGGCAAGTATGACTTTTTCCAATTTAAACTCAAAAGATCTTCCAATAAAACCCACCAGCCTGTTTACAATTTTAACTGCCTCGGTGCACTGCTTACCCCCCCTGGGGGTAGGGGGTTTTCAAGAATTCTCCCCCAGTATCCCTGCTTGTCGTAAGAGGCGACTAAAAGGGTTGGTGGTGGGTTAGTGCCCCACCCCGTAAAAACAACTAACTAAAAATACGAACAGCAAGCCTCGGACCAGGACTGACCAAAAGCTGACGACAAAGGAACGGACAAAGGACGAGATAAAGATTGCGACCTGGAATGTGAGGGGTATGAATGATGAGGTGAAAGAGAGAGAGATTGTACAGGTGCTTGAGAGTGCGAAAGTGGATATATGTGGAATAACTGAAACTAAATGGCGAGGTGAGAGTGTGAGAGAATGGGAATATGGGTGGGGTATATGCGCAGGAGTGGGTGAGAATGAGAGGGCGAAAGAGGGAGTGTGTATTGTTGTGAGCAACAGGTGGAAGGAGAATGTAAGAGAGTATGGATCAGTTGGGTCAAGGATTGTGTGGGTAAGAGTGAAAGTTGGACTACAAATGTGGGCAATTGTGTGCGTGTATGCGCCAACGCAAGATCGTGTAAGTAGAGTGGAGAAGAGTTTTGGACAAATGTGGAAGCCTGCTTGGAAAAGTTTGAAAGGAATGAGAGAGTGTTTCTGATTGGAGATATGAATGGAAAAGTAGGGAATGAGAAGGTGGATGGAGTGGTTGGTGAGTGGGGTGTGCCTGCAGAGATGGATGAGAATGGCAGTGCTTTAGTGGACATTTGTGCTGGGAGGGGGTTGGTGGTAGTTAATACCCTCTTCAGGCACAAAATGATCCATAGGTATACATGGCGAGTGGTGA
Source organism: Birgus latro (assembly GCA_018397915.1). Taxonomy (NCBI): domain Eukaryota; kingdom Metazoa; phylum Arthropoda; class Malacostraca; order Decapoda; family Coenobitidae; genus Birgus; species Birgus latro. The sequence goes on along the minus strand of JAGKTI010005221.1, from coordinate 16,113 downwards.
GAAGAGAGGACGGGGGAATGAATGAACGGAAGGCAATGATTGACTATGTGTGTGTGGATGAAAGGATGAGAAGATGTATAATGGATGCAAGAGTATATAGAGGTTGGGGGAGTGGACTTTCTGACCACCACTTGGTGGTGGCCAGAATCAGA
>JAGKTI010005221.1:0-10026 GCA_018397915.1 Birgus latro | reverse complement strand
GGAGGTAGATGATGGTGATGGTGATGATGATGATGACGATGATGATGCATATAGCTACTCACCGACTTCTTCTCTTTATCTTCTCATGTAACTACCTTTAATCTGATCACTGTGGGGAGAAGAAAGTCCGTGAGCTTTACTGTCACAGCGTTAAGATTCTTCCATGCAGGTCTTCCTTGGTGGGGACCTCCAAAAGTGGATGGTCATGACCACACTGCCTCCATTCTAGTTTGCTTCCACATACCTCTCTCAAACACTCATATTCTTCTTCCTGCTCTCTCATTAATGTACTGTTCCATTCTCTTCTCCCATATTGCATAATGTCTACCTCTTCCATCATTATCATTACTCTCAAATTATTTCTTTCATTTTGCATATGGGAAATATTCTCCTGTACTTTACCTATATCCATTAAATATCAATGTACAATAAACCCTCATATTATCAAACCTTAATACTGTATATCAGATTTAGCGCATGCCTCTGAGCCCACTGAACATTTTGGGGGGCTATACTGAACCGGGGTCAATAAATGGGATGAATCATGAGGCCTTTTAGGACCACCAGCAACTTGTGAGGTGACTCAAACATTTGCCAAGGTAGATGGATATGAAAAGAACCAAGAGCAGGCAACTAGATATGCAAGTTATATAACATAAAGGAGAAAGCTTTGTGGCGTCAACCTGTCGCTGCCTGCATGCACGTTTACATAAACATTTTATTTTCAACAGAACGATCTACGGGCAATAAAGTATATCTTGTTAATATAGGTGGGGGCGCTCAGCATCCATTCACTTGACGTAGTGCTGCTCGGGTGCCTACCTTTTCCCCTCTTCCTTCCTTAATTCTTCCTCTTGTTTTTCTTCCCTTCACTCTTTCCTATTCCTTCTCTGTAGGGAGTGACTCTAAACTGAGTGACAAGCCAAATGGTTTCCTGTGCACCAGGAAGCATTTACTATGCTGGGTGGTAACCATATAACCAAATTATGGCGCCTGGTGGTTTAGTGGGTAATTGAAGTGCTCCGGTTGGATTGAGCTGGTGCAGGTTTATATCCAAGGGATGGTTGAGGTTAATTGCTCACATAATGCCACCCAGGGATGAGTAAGCTTGGTCACTCTCTGCCAGGATCAATTTGCCTAGCCCCAGGCTCCTACATTCCTCGTGGGGCAACACTGGATTAGATGATGAATGAATGAATTAATTAAAAGTGGAATGTAAGGGGTGTGAATGATGAGCTGAAAGAGAGAGAGATTGCCCAGGTGCTTGAGGGTGCAAAAATGGACATAAGTGGTTTGACTGAGACTAAAAGGAGAGGTGAGAGTATGAGAGAAAGGATGGATGAATGAGGCATAAGTGAAGGAGTAAGGGCAAAGAAAGGTGTATGTATTTTTGTGTGCAAGAGATGGATGGAAAGAGAATATAAGAGTGCATGAATCAGTTGGTTCAAGGATTGTGTGGGTAAGATTGAAAGTAAGAATACAAACGTGGGTGATTGTATGTGTATGTTTGCCAAAGGAAGACCGTGTGAGCAAAGTGAAATAAAAAGTTCTGGGCAAATATGGAAGTGTGCATGGAAAAATTTGAGAGAAGTGAGATAGTTTTTGATTGGAGATATGAACAGAGAGGTAGGGAATGTGAAGGTGGATGAAGTAGTTGGTGAAAGGGGTGTGGCTGCACAAGTGGATGAGAATGGCAGTGCTCCAGTGGACAACCGTACAGGGAGAGGGTGATAGCCAATACCCTCTCTTGGCACATAATGATCCACAGGCTTACATGAAGAGTGATAAGAGGGGTGGGTTGTGAACTGAATGAATGGAAGCCAATCACTGATTACGTGTGTGTGGATGAGAGAATGAGAAGGTATGTAATCGATGCAAGAGTATACAGAGGTTGGGGGAGTGGACTTTCTGACCACCACTTGATGGTGGTGAAAGTCAAGGTAAAAGATGGGTGGTCAACTGAATGAACTGAAGGCAATGACTCATTATGTGTGTGTCGATGAGTGACTGAGAAGGTATGTAATGGATGCAAGAGTATACAGTGGACTGGGGAGTGGCCTTTCTGAAAGGTATGTAATGGATGCAAGAGTATACAGTGGTCTGGGGAGTGGCCTTTCTGACCACCACTTGATGGTGGTGAAAGTCAAAGTACAAATGCAATGGATGAACAGAAAGAGAGGAGGACAGGAGGAAGTAGTCCACATGAGGACAGCAGAAAGGTTGCATGAGGATGGAAAAAAGGCAGAATTTAAGAGAGAAGTGGAGGACCGATTGGGTAAATATGATTTAGAGCAGTTTTTTTTTTTTTTTAATATATGCAAGGAAGAAGGAACAAAAGGCCAGGGCCCGCATACTGTTCCTTCCAAGAAAAAGTAAAAACAATACGAAAGAGAGACAAATTCAAGATCCATTCATTTCGAGATGCCAAGACACACTGCGTTTGAAAGACTGGAGATCATAGGAAGTAGGGAATACAGACAGAGGGAGACAGTTCCAGAGTTGACCAGTTGTATAAATGAAGGGCTGGGAGTAACGGTTAACTCTTGCATTAGAGAGCTGGACAGAAAAGAGATGAGAGTTTGTTGCTAGACGGGTATTATGTGCCCGTTGTAGAGGTGGAGGGATGCAAGCAGACAGTTCAGTAACAGTGACCATTGAAGCAGCGATAGAAGAGAGATAAAGAAGCAACAGTGCAGCGAAGAGACAAAGGTTGAAGGGAATCAGTAAGAGGAGGAGAGTTAATGAGACGAAAAGCCTTTGACTCCACCCTATTGAGAAGAGATGCATGTGGGGAGCCTCCCCACACATGAGAGTTATACTCCAGACACGGGCGAATAAAACCCGTGTACAAGGTCAACAACTATGCAGGGGTAAAGACAGTTCGGAGCTGGTTTAGCACACCTAATCTCTTCGAAGCAGATTTCACAAGAGATGTAATATGTTCTTTCCAAGACAAATCCCGAGAGAATGAAACTCCAAGCATGTTCAAGGATGATGCAGGACTGAGCTGGACATTATTAAACATTAGTGGGTAATCCTGAGGAAGATTTTGTCGGGTTGATAAGTGTAAGAACTGAGTTTTTGATGCATTAAAAATAACAAGATTATTTTTACCCCAATCAGAGATACGAGCCAAGTCAGACATTAGGTGTGTCATAGCCTCATCCCTTGTTTGATGAAGTAACTGCTGAGATGAACGTTGCAGAAATCGAATGGAAAGGTGAAGGGTGGAATCATCAGCATATGAGTGGATAGGGTTAGATGTACAGCTTAGTAGGTCATTGATGAATAAAAGGAAGAGAGTTGGTGATAGGACAGAGCCCTAAGGAACACCACTGTTGATAGGTCTAGGAGAAGAACGATGGCCATCTACAACAGCAGCTATAGAACGACCAGAAAGGAAGATAGATATGAAGGCACAGACAGAAGGATAGAAACCGTAGGAGGGCAGTTTGGAAATCAAAGATTTATGCCAAATTTGATCGAAAGCCTTTGAGATGTCAAGTGCAATGGCAAAGCTTTCGCCAAAGTCCCGAAAGGAGGATGACCAGGAGTCTGAAAGGTGGGTGAGAAGATCGCCAGTGGAGCGTCCCTGATGGAACTCATACTGACGATCAGAAAGAAGGTTGTGACAGGAAAGATGCTTTAAAATTTTTCTGTTAAGAACTGATTCAAAAACTTTTGAGACACAGGATGTTAAAGCAATTGGACGATAGTTAGGGGGTTGGGAATGATCACCCTTCTTTGGAACTGGCTGAATGAGAGCAAACTTCCAGCAAGAAGGAAAGGCACAAGTTGAGAGACAAAGGCAAAAGAGTTAACCTAGGCAGGGTGTAAGCACAGAAGCACAGTTTTTGAGGACAACAGGAGGGACTCCATCAGGCCCATATGCCTTGTTAATATTGAGGCCAGTGATGGCAGAAAATACATCAGCTGAAGAAATTTTAATGCCAGTCATGAGGAAGTCTGAGGGGGGAAGTGATGGAGGAACAGCACCGAAATCGTCTAAGGTAGAAGTGGAGGAGAAAGTCTGAGCGAAGAGATCTGCTTTATCAGTAGAAGAAATAGCTACAGAGCCATCAGAGTAGAAAAGAGGAGGGAAGGATGATGAGGTAAAGTTGTTGGAAAGGTTTTTGGCAAGGTGCCAAAAGGAGCAAGACGAGTTGGAGAGTTGGGAACATTTAGCACGGATGAAATTATTTTTAGCAGAGCGAAGAACAGACATAGCACGATTCTGGGCAGAAATATAAAAAAGATGTGATTCAGGGGTGGGTTGGCTCCGGTACCTTTTAAAGGCCCTCTCCTTGTTGCGGACAGCATCAGAACAAGATAGGAGAAATGGAAGCTGTGTGCAAGATATTCACAGAAGAAATATGTGCTGCATGTGAGGTGGTGTGTGGGGTGAAGAGAAGACAAAAGGGGGTACAAGGAACACCATGGTGGAATGAAGATGTGAGACAAGCTGTGGCACAAAAGAAGAAAGCATATAACGAGTGGATGGGAAGCAGAGGCATGCAGGAAGTTGAGAGACAAAAGAGAGAATTAACTATAGGTACAGAGAAGAAAAGAGGGGAAAAGATTAGTAAGAGAGAGAGTAAAAAGAGAGAAGATGAGGAATTTGGAAGGAATCTGAGTGTAAAGTGGAGGGAATGTACAAAAATGTTCTGGAAGGAGGTAAAGAGAGTCAGTCTATCTATTTATCTATCTATTTTCAGTCGCCTCAAACCCGTAAAGGGTGGCCACAAACAAATCGTCTCCAAGTCGCCCTGTTCAAAGCCATTTCACTGCCCTGCTCCCAGGTCACACTCCCCTCTATCATATACCTCTCCACTCCATCCCTCCATCTCATCCTCGGCCTCTCCCTCCCTCTTCCCCCCTCCACCTCACATATATACACTCTCCTCATTAGTCACTCGCTCTCCATCCTCTCCACATGGCCAAACCACCTCAATGTATTTCTCCTAACGCTTTCTATCACATTCACATCCTCACCACAATGTTCCTTCACTTCCTCATTTGTCAGTCTGTCTCTCCACGTAACTCCACATGCTCCTCTCAAATAACTCATTTCCACTGCTCTCATTCATGACTTATGTTCTTCCAACAAGGTCCAGGCTTCACTCCATATATTAAGGTTGGTATTACAATACTGTCGTGCAGCGAATATTTTACTTCCTTGCTCACTTCCCTGTTCCTTATCACTGCTTTCAAAGAACCAGCAACCTTTCTTCCCTGTTGTACCCTTTCAAGCACTTCATCCTCCAAACATCCATCCTTATTCATCACACTACCCAAGTACTTAAACGCACTCATATTTTCAATTCCTTCGTAATCTAGCCTCACTGAACATTCAGTGGCTTCATTCCTCTTGAAGACCATAACAACTCTTCCCTACATTCACCTTTAGATTCTGTTCCGTGTAAACAATACAGTATCATCTGCAGACAACAGTACAGGGAGTTTCCAAACACTCCCCTCTCTCATTGGGGTCATTTCAACATACATTGCCCTACTTTGTACCTCTTTTATAATCCCTTCCATATACAGATTGAACAACCATGGGGACATGACACATCCCTGTTTCAATCCAACATTCAGATAGAAAAATTAATTAACTCAATTCAGTATCTACAAGCACTGCAGTCTTAGCAACCTCATACATACTCTTCGCGGAATTCAACAACTTCCCATTTACCCCATACATTTTTAATACTTTTCACATTCCTTGTCTATCCACCCTGTCATATGCTTTCTCCAAATCCATGAAGGCTGCATACAACTTCTTTCCCTTCTCTAGAAACTTTTCCACAGAAGACCTAAGAATGAATATTTGATCTATGCAACCTCTTCCTTTCCTAAAACTTCCCTGTTCTTATCCAACTAATTCCTCTGTTATTTCCCTAACTCTGTCAATAAGAATCCTACCATATACTTTTCCTCTTACACTAATAAGACAAATGCCCCTGTGTTTACCTCACACTTCTTTTTCCCATTTTCCTTTGTGCAGGGGAATAATTATACCTGACTTCCAATCCTCCAGGACTCTACCTTCCTCCCAGGCCAATCTACACGTCTTCCATATCCATTCTGCCACTATCTCTCCCCCGTGCTTCAGCATCTCGTCACACTCTCCATCAATTCCTGGGGCTTACTGCAGTTTGACTTTCATCGTTGCTTCAACTACTTCAATCTTAATTATTTTTTTTCTCTTTTCTCACCCCCCTCCTTCCCCCAGCCCCTTACACTTACATTACTTTCATTCCCTATGTTCAACAATTCCTTCAAGTGTTCTCTCCATTTGCTCACTGTTACTCCCTTCACTAGTAATATACCATTTTATCTTTCACTCCCCGGCTTACTTTATCGTCCAGTCTAACTCTCTTTACCTCTATCCAGAACATATCCTTACATTCCCTTAACTTTACACTCAAATTCCTTCCAAATTCCTCATCCACTCTCTTCTTACTCTCTTACTAATTTTTTCACTGCACGCTTCCTCTCTACATATAACTCTCTCTTCCGCCTCTTTACTTCCTCCACACTAGTTTCTCATCCACTCACTGTATGCTTTCTTCTTTTGTACCGCAGCCTATCTCACCTCTTCGTTCCACCATGCTGTTCCATGAACTCCTTTTCGACTTCTCTTCACCTCACACACCATCTCACATGCTGCACAGATATCTTCTGTGAATATCTTGCACACACCTTCCACGTCCCCCATCTGCTCCAAATCACATTTCCACAATCGCTCCTCCACTTCTCTCTTATATTCTGCCTTTTATCCATCCTCTTGCAACCTTTTTACCCTCCTTGAATGGACTACTTCCTCCTGTCCTTCCCATTTCCTACTCCTCCATTTCATTTGAACCATGACTTTCATCACCACCATGTGGTGGTCAAAAGTCCACTCCCCCAACCTCTGTATGCTCTTGCATCCATTAGACACCTTCTCATTCTATCATTGACACACACATAATCAATCTTTGCCTTCCATTCATTCAGTTCACCACCCACTCTTCTCATCACTCACCAGAAAGTTAGACTGGGTGATAAAGAAGTTAGTAGGGATGTGAAAGATAAAAATGGTACACTGATAGTGACAGGAGAAAAAGTGAGCAGACAGAGAGAATACTTTAAAGAAATGTTAAGCATAGAGAATGAAAGCAATGCAAGTATAAATGGCTGGGGAATAGCTGGGAGAAGGAGGGAGGTGAGAAGGGAAGAGATCAGTAGGATGGAAGTAGCACAAGCAACGAAAAAAAATCAAAATGGGGAATGTTACATGAATTCATGGAGTGTGTGGTGAAATGCTGAAGAATGGGGGAGAGATGGTAGCAGAATGGATAAGGAAGATATGCAGAGTGGCCTGAGAAGAAGGTAGAGTCCCAGAGGACTGGAAGTCAGGTATAATTATTCCCCTGTACAAAGGAAAAGGGGAAAAAGTAGTGTGTGGTAATCACAGGGGCATGTCTTCTTAGTGTAACAGCAAAAGTATATGGTAGGATACTTATGAACAGAATTAGGGAAATAATAGGGGAATTAGTTGGAGAACTGGGAGGTTTTAGAAAAGGAAAAGACTGTGTAGATCAGATATTCATCCTTAGGTCTTACGTGGAAAAATCTCTAGAACGGGGAATGAGGGGGAGCGTTAGTGCCAACTTTATTATGGATGTGAGACTGTGGTGTGGCATGAAAATGAAAAGTCAAGAGTGAAAGCAGTGGAGATGGGACTGCTGAGGAATGTATGTGGAGTACAGAGAGTAGATAGGATACAAAATAATGTGATTCGTGACGGAGGTGGAGTGAGGAAGTCTGTGACACCAGAATCAAAAAGAGTGTACTGAGATGGTATGGTCATGTAGAGAAAATGGATAACAACAGAGTGGTGAAAAAGGTACATCTGAGCAAATCTGAAGGAGGGAGGAGATGGGGAAGGCCAAGGAGAAGGTGGAGGGATATGGTGGATGAGTGTGTGAGGAAGAAAGGTTTGGAAGTCGGTGAGGCTAGGGGACTGACAAGAGATTGGGCTGGCTGAGAGAATATTATGAGGAGAAGCACATGATCAGGGATTTGGCACCCCTTTTTAACATGGCAGTGTCCAGACTGACTCTTTTGAATACATTTATGTATTTACCTAATTGTATTTACCTAATTGTGATATACAGGAAATGAGCTACGCTCGTGGGGTCCCGTCTCTGTTTCTCAATAAGTCAAATTTTGCCTTAAACTCATTTAAGTTTTTAGACCGGACGATCTCTTTGTCCAGGCTATTCCACAGGTCTATACATCTATATGGAAAACTAAATTTCTTGATGTCCTTTGAGCAGCTTGGCTTCTTTAGTTTCATTCCGTGTCCTCTTGTTGCTCTCTCATCCCACACAAACAGATTTTCTCTGTCAATTTTATCTACTCCTATCATAGTCCTGAACACTGCAATCATGTCACCCCTCTTTCTCCTTTCCTCTAAGGAGGGCAAATCCAACCTTTCCAGCCTCTCCCTGTATGGCAAATCTGCCAGACTAGGGACCATCTTGGTTGCTGTTCTTTGTATTCTCTCAATCTTGGTTATATCTTTCTTTTTGTGTGGGGACCACACTACTGCTGCATATTCTAACCTGGGCCGGATCATGGCCACTATCAATTTTTTCATCATCTCCTCATCCATGTAATGAAATGCCACTCTTATATTGGTCAAGAGTTTATATGTCTCTCTCACTATCTTATTTATGTGCTTTTCAGGTGACAAACTATCCTGGACCAGCACTCCCAAATCTTTCTCTTCTCTCGCTTTTCTAATTGGTTCATTACCCATCAAATAATTCAATGATGGCCTCTTGGTACTTTTACCCATTTCCAATATTTTACATTTTTTTGCGTTGAATTTCATTTCCCACATCCGGCTCCAATCATATATCCTATCCAGATCCTCCTGTAGCATTTTACAGTCCTCTTCAACCTCTACCTTTCTCAAGATCTTTGCATCATCAGCAAACAGGCTTGCGTAGCTGTTCACTCCATCTACCATATCATTTACATAAATCAAGAACATTACTGGTGCCAACACCGAGCCCTGTGGGACACCACTTGTTACTTCCCTCCATCCAGATGTCCTGTCCTTTATTACTGTCCTCATTTGTCTGTCACTCAGAAAGTCTCTCATCCATTCCAGGAGGCTTCCCTTAAGTCCTCCTATATGCTCTAATTTCCATAATAGTCTCTTGTGGGGTACTTTGTCGAAGGCCTTCTCCAGATCTAAGTACACACAATCCACCCAACCGTCTCTCTCCTGTAGCACGTCAATCGCCCTTGAGTAGAAGCTCAACAAGTTGGAAACACATGACATTCCACTTCTGAATCCAAACTGACTTTCAGTCAAAATATTCATCTCTTCCAGATATTTTATCCATCTATCTTTCAGGATTCTCTCACACAATTTCGCAACCATACTGGTTAGGGACACTGGTCTATAATTCAGGGGTTCTTCCTTGTTTCCTCCCTTATAGATTGGCACCACATTTGCCCTCTTCCATTCCCGAGGCACTTTCCCCTCTTCCAAGGAGCACACAATTAAATTGTGAATCTTATCCGCCAGTTGTTCTCTGCATTCCTTCAGTACCCAATTAGAGATTCCATCCGGTCCTGGGGCCTTCCTTACATCTTGAGCTTCCAGTAATTTATACACTTCCTGCACTTCCACTTTTATATCTTTTATCACTACATTTCTTATCATTCCCTCTCCTTCCACAAACTCCCTTTCCTTAGTGAAAACCGACTGGAAACATTTGTTCATTACTTCAGCTTGCATTACTGCATCCTTGTAGACCTCTCCTTCTACTTTCAGTTTGGTGATTCCTTCCCTTTGCTTCAATTTGCCATTAACAAATCTATAAAACAATTTGGGTTCATCCTTACATTTGTCAATTATACCTTTTTCAAAGTTCCTTTCTTCCTCTCTACGTATTCTTGTATATTCATTTCTAGTTCTTTTATATTCTTCCTTTTTCCTGATATTACTTCTCTTTTTCC
>JAGKTI010005220.1:14365-46206 GCA_018397915.1 Birgus latro | reverse complement strand
CTCCACATGCTCCTCTCAAATATCTCATTTCCACTGCTCTCACTCTTGACTTCTGTCCTTCCAACAGGGTCCAAGCTTCACTTCCATATGTCAGAGTTGGTATCACAATACTGTCATGTAACAACTTTTTCACTTCCATGCTCACCTCCCTGTTTCTTATCACTGCTTTCAACGAACCAGCAACCTTCCTACCCTGCTGCACCCTTTCGAGCACTTCACCCTCCAGACTTCCATCCTTACTCATCACCCTGCCCAAGTACTTAAATTCACTCACATTCTCCATATCCTTCCCATCCAATCTCACTGTACATTCACTGGTTTCACTTCTCTCGAAGACCATCACTTTACTCTTCCCTACATTCACCTTTAGATTCCGTTTCTTACCCACTTTCCCAAACTCATCTACCAAGCCTTGCAGCTCCCCTTCGTCTTCCCTCAACAACTCAGTATCATCTGCAAACAACAGTACAGGGAGTTTCCAAACACTGCCCTCTCTCACTAGGGCCGCTCCAACATCCACTGCCCGACCTTGTATCTCTTTTATAACCCCATCCATATACAGATTGAACAACCATGGAGACATGACACATCCTTGTTTCAATCCAACCTTCAAATGGAAAGATTCACTCAGTTTGCCATCCACACGCACTGCAGCCTTAGCACCCTCATACATACTCTTCACTGCCTTCAACAACTTCCCATCCACTCCATATATTCTTAATACCTTCCACAAACCTTGTCTATCCACCCTGTCATATGCTTTCTCCAGATCCATGAAGGCTGCATACAACTTCTTGCCCTTCTCTAGAAACTTTTCCACTANGAGTTTCCAAACACTGCCCTCTCTCACTAGGGCCGCTCCAACATCCTCTGCCCGACCTCGTATCTCTTTTATAACCCTGTCCATATACAGATTGAACAACCGTGGAGACATGACACATCCTTGTTTCAATCCAATCTTCAAATGGAAAGATTCACTCAGTTTGCCATCCACATGCACTGCAGCCTTAGCACCCTCATACATACTCTTCACTGCCTTCAACAACCCCATCCACTCCATATATTCTTAATACCTTCCACAAACCTTGTCTATCCACCCTGTCATATGCTTTCTCCAGATCCATGAAGGCTGCATACAACTTCTTGCCGTTCTCTAGAAACTTTTCCACTAAGGATCTAAGAATGAATATCTGGTCTACACAACCTCTTCCCTTCCTAAACCTCCTTGTTCTTCTCCAACTAATTCCTCAGTAATTTCCCTAACTCTGTCAATAAGTATCCTACCATATACTTTTCCTATTACACTGAGAAGGGAAATGCCCCTATGATTACCACACACTGGTTTTTCCCCTTTTCCTTTTTACAGAGGAATAATTATACCTGACTTCCAATCCTCCGGGACTCTACCCTCCTCCCAAGCCAATCTGCACACCTTCCACATCTATTCTATTACTATCTCTCCCCCATGCTTCAGCATTTCACCACACACTCCATCAATTCCTGGGGCTTTCCCCATTTTAACTTTCTTCATTGCTTCCACCACTTCCATCCTGGTGATTTCTTCCTCTCTTCTCACAACCCTCCTTCTCCCTGCCATTCCCCAGCCACTTATACTTGCATTACTTTCATTCTCTATGTTCAACAGTTCATTAAAGTGTTCTCTCCATCTGTTTACTTTTTCTCCCTTCTCCACTAGTAATCTACCATTTTTATCTTTCACACCCCCACTGACTTCGTTGGTACGCTGTCTAGCTCTCTTTACCTCCTTCCAGAACATTTTCTTACATTCCCTCCACTTTGCACTCAAATTCCTTCCAAATTCCTCATCCAGTCTCTTCTTACTCTCTCTTACTAATCTTTTCACCTCTCTCCTCCTCACTACATATAACTCTCTCGTCCGTCTCTCAGCTTCTTTGTCACCCCTGTTCCTCATCCACTCATTATATGCTTTCTCCTTTTGTGCCACAGCCTCTCTCACCTCTTCAGTCCACCATGCTGTTCCCTGAACCCCCTTTCGTCTTCTCTTCACCCCACACACCACATCACTTGCTGCACAGATTTCTTCTGTGAATACCTTGCACACACCCTCCACGTCCCCCATCTGCTCCAATCTATATTTACCCAATCGCTCCTACACTTCCCTTTTATATTCAGCCTTTATTCCATCCTCCTTGTAACAAATACTTCCTCCTGTCCTTCCCTTCTTCTCTTCCTCCATCTTGTTTGGATTCTGATTCTGGCCACCACCAAGTGGTGGTCAGAAAGTCCACTCCCCCAACCTCTATATACTCTTGCATCCATTACACATCTTCTCATCCTTTCATCCACACACACACACAGTCAATCATTGCCTTCCGTTCATTCATTCCCCCGTCCTCTCTTCTCACCACTCGCCATGTATACCTATGGATCATTTTGTGCCTGAAGAGGGTATTAACTACCACCAACCCTCTCCCAGCACAAATGTCCACTAAAGCACTGCCATTCTCATCCATCTTTGCAGGTACTCCCCACTCACCAACCACTCCATCCACCTTCCCATTCCCTACTTTTCCATTCATATCTCCAATCAGAAACACACTCTCATTCCTTTCAAACTTTTCCAAGCAGGCTTCCACATTTGTCCAAAACTCTTCTCTCACGCTACTTACACGATCTTGCGTTGGCGCATACACGCACACAATTGCCCACATTTGTAGTCCAACTTTCTCTCTTATCCACACAATCCTTGACCCAACTGATCCATACTCTCTTACATTCTCCTTCCATCTGCTGCTCACAACAATACATACTCCCTATTTCGCCCTCTCATTCTCACCCACTCCCGCGCATATACCCCATCCATATTCCCAATCTCTCACACTCTCACCTCGCCATTTAATTTTTACAATCTTACAAATATGATCACTCTGTATATTTCACTTATCACTCGTCACCGTCGATTAGTATATCAGGGACTTAGGGAAATTGATGTTGAAGGGAAATGATGTGGAGGAAAAATAGTGATGTCGCCAGCTCACCACGAACCTACGCACGAACACACACACAGTCTTAATATTAATGCAGACCCCTTTTCTAATTTTTGAGCATTTAGAAAGAACATTATGGGTATAACTTAATTATAAACACTTCAAATACTGTACTGTATGTACCATGTGTGTGCTGTGTGGTGTGCTTAATTTTAAGAATTTTTCAAATACTGTACTGTACACTTTATACACCTTAATTTTTTACAATCTTACAAACAAATACGATCACTCTGTCTGTATATTTCACTCATCATTCGTTACCGTTGAGCAGTATATCAGGGACTTAGGGAAAATGATGTTGGGGGGAAATGATGTGGAGGAAAAATAGTGACGCCGCCAGCTCACCACAAACTGAAGCACGATCACACACACACCGCTACCACTCGCCGTGTGATTAAAGCTTGATGTCTTAATATTAATGCAGACCCCTTTTCTAGTTTTTTAGCATTTGGAAAGAACATTATGGGTATATTTTAATTATAAACACTTCAAATACTGTACTGTATGTACACTTAGAGAACAATAGCTATGCTGCCAGCCCACCGGCAACCAACGCACGAACACACAAATCGCGCCGACAATATGGCCACCCCGCCGTGAGGTTAGGCAGTCCGGACCCCTTTTAGCTTTTTTGGAGTTTTTCTGATATATAAGATATACTGTAATTCCGGTTGGCTTCCTGACTCCGAAAAAAGCGACTTCCGGTGTATTGATATCCATTGTAGTGAGGTCATGCTGTACTCTTGGATGAGAAAGACAGGTTGGAGATGGGACAATAGTTTGTCACGCTTTCAACATCAGAGCTGGGTTTCTTGAGTAGGGGCCTAAGCAAGGCATGTTTCTCAGACTGCACAAAATGAATATCTGAAAAGCATCTATTTATTTTGCTGCAGAAAGTCTGCTGCGCACTCATGCACATCAGACAGTTGTGACATGTTACATGCATCGAGTGGGCTGAATATGTCATCATGTTCAATATTCAGTAAACAATACAGTACTGTAAACTAGAGGATCGAATTCAGGGCTGTAAATCTGGCAAGCAAAAGTATTGCTTTCAATGTTCAGTTCAATACGTTTTGCATTTCTTATTCTTCACATACTGCCAAGAAATTGCATTACAAATAATAAGATATTTATCATTTACTTTGTGAATATAAAGGTGAATGTAGGGAAGAATAAATTGATGGTCTTTGAGAGAAGTGAAGTCAGTGAATGTACAGTGAGATTGGATGGGGAGGATGTGGAGAATGTGAGTTCATTCAAGTACTTGGGTAGGGTGATGAGTAAGGGTGGAAGTTTAGCGGGTGAAGTGCTTGAAAGGGTGCAGCAGGGAAGAAAGGTTGCTGGTTCCTTGAAAGCAGTGATAAGGAACAGGGAAGTGAGCATGGAAGTGAAAAAACTGCTACATGACAGTATTGTAATACCAATCCTAACATATGGAAGTGAAGCTTGGACTTTGTTGGAGGGACAGAAGTCAAGAGTGAAAGCAGTGGAAATGAGTTATTTGAGAGGAGCATGTTGGGTCACATGGACAGACAGACTGACAATTGATGAAGTAAAGGAGTGTTGTGGTGTGGATGTGGATGTGATAGGAAGCGTTAGGAAGAACACATTAAGGTGGTTTGGCCATGTGGAGAGGATGGAGAGTGAGAGACTGATGAGGAGTGTGTGTGTTTTTTTTTTTTTTTTTTGAAATAACAGAACAGAGGAAGGAAAAGCAAATGAATGAAAAAAAAAAATCCATACACCAGATTACTGGTGTCCTCCATTCATGAAATATCTGTAACAGTTGGACTTGAACAGCTGTAGGTTGAAGTTTGGAGGGAAGCAACTCTGGAGAACTGAGTTGCAGAGAGAGGCAGTTCAGGGAATAAAAGAATTCTGATAGGCGGAAGTTCTTCAATATGGCTGTGTGACATTCCAGTCATGAACACTGCCAGATGCCCGTGTAGCACGAGGGAAGGCTTGGAGAGGTGGCACAATTGATGCAACTTCGTCTGAGCATTTACCATAAAAATGTCTGTAAAATAATGCAAGGGAGTCAAACATTCCTTCTTACTCTTAGTTATTAATAATTCCAACAGCTTTGTTCTGAATTTTATACAGTATAGTTGTTGTAATGCAACCTCTCTACATCCATTCCACAAGGGTGAGCAATATTCAAGGTGAGAGTGCACATGACTCATGTAAATTAAAGCTATCTGCTCGTCAGTGAAGAAGTTACGGGCTCTGTATAATAATCCAAGTTTCTTTGAGGCGGTTTTGGCGAGTGATCGGACATGAGAGGTCCAGCTGAGGGCACTGTTAAGTGAGACGCCGAGAATTTCAATACTCTTGGAGACGGGAATATTAGTAGCGTTGAAGGTAATATATGAATCAGGCAATGTCTGTCTATTAGTAAATTGTATATATTTGGTTTTACTAGCATTAACCCCTACACCGCGGGGTTGTTGGAGGTTTTCCATGCCATTCCCACGGGGATATTCACGCTCTGACTGACTTTTTAAAAATATTTGCCAAAAATCAGTTAGTAGTCCTAGAATATTATAATTACATATGCATATGGCACATACCTTCAGCTTTCTCCTGGGATGTTTTTTTTAGCACTCGTTGACTACTGTAGGACTTTTGCAGACTTCTGAAGTTGGGTAACTTAGTCTCCACTTTACACTTCCCGACATCCCCTAATCTGAATACCACTGCCAGATACTATTGCTAGAAACACTATTCAATGATTTCCAAGTAGTCTGGAATCCATACTAAAAAAAAAAAAAACTGTGAAAGCAATGTAAAATACGAGCACATACGAGCCTCCCACTCCTGCTAATTCGCAGCTGGTGTTCTGTCATTTCTTACTCATATACCCACTCACACTTTATTATTTCTAGTACTTTATCACACATGTATATATCTACAGTCCTTTACCGCTTCCCACATGATGTTTAGTAGGGGTAGAGTCATAGGGCCTTTATAATAGGCGCAAAAGCAGCAGAAATGGACGGGCGTCATTTCACCGAGAAGGACGAGAGCAAACTGGCTGTATCTCAGTAGCAAAGAGTTGAAAATGTCAGCTGCTAATGTATATGCTAAGAAATAAGTCATAGGAAATCTAGACAATACATATAAGTTATGTAGTTCCAGGTGAATATAAATATCACTCAGGCTTCTCCCTTCCTTTCTTATATACATTTATATTACGAGAGTAGCTCATACGGCATATTTCACAGGAAAAAAAAGCAGGGGAAATTAGCAAACAAGTGCAGGTTGGATGTTGCCAAGTGATAATTAGCCAGTTCCAGGTGTATGGCGCTATCAGTTACCTTATTTTTTATATATATATGTTATTTTGTATAAGAATAGGGCATAGGGCTCATTTCAATGGATGAAAACAGTGGAAAAATCCGGGGAAGATTTACTTAGCGCAGAGCGGCTGAGCAGACGTCACGAGAGGGTAATGGAGGGGAGGTAGGGAGGGGAGTCTAGAGTGGGGGAAAATGGCTAAATTGTCAACAATGGATGGAAGTACTGATGACATTAGCAGTTCTGACTGTTGTTGGACATTGGCAGTGCTGATAGATGATACAAGTCACCACCTGAAAGCCCGGGGGAATTAAAAATAATACAGTCACTCAAGTGACGGCCCGTGGTATGAACCATTGCACCCGACTGTCGCGAAAGTGACGACCCCCGGTTAAGGGGTTAAATGAAACGAGGTTGTTTTGTTCCCATTCACTGATCATAGATAAGTCTTGATTTATGGAGATGGGTGTGCTGAGTTGAAAATTGGAGATATCAGCCTTTGTAAATGGGTGTCTGTGTGTAAATGAATTGTGAAGTGTTGAGTCATCTGCATATGAATGGATGGGATTGTGGGTGACAGATAAAAGATCATTAATATGGACCAGGAACAGGGTTGGTGCCAGAACTGATCCCTGTGGCATGCCAGCGTTAATTGAGTGAAAATTGGAATATACATCATCAACTTTTATTTTGCTGTCGCTGAGATATGAGGCAAGGAGGGGAACAAAAGACGTTAGTTCATAGCAAGGGAGTTTGGACAGCAGGGAATGATGCCATACTCTGTTGGAAGCCTTAGAAATATCAAGGGCTACTGCGCGAGTTTCTCCATATAGGTCGATTGATTGATGGATGGTATGAGTCAGGAGATTGAGTATGTCAATGGTGGATCTTTCGTGGGGAAAACCGTATTGTTTATCGCTGATTAAGTTGTTGGATTCAAGGTGTTTAACTATGTGCTTATTGATTAAAATTTCAAATACTTTACCAAGAGAAGATGTTGAGTTTCTCCGTATAAGTCGATTGATTGATGGATGGTATGAGTCAGGAGATTGAGTATGTCAATGGTGGATCTTTCGTGGTGAAAACCGTATTGTTTATTGCTGATTAAGTTGTTGGATTCAAGGTGTTTAACTATGTGCTTATTGATTAAAATTTCAAATACTTTACCAAGAGAAGATATGACAGTTATTGGTCTGTAATCGGAGGGGTCAGAGGAACTTCCTTTCTTTGGAATTTGGTGGATATCGGCTTCTGTCCATGAATTAGGGAGTGAAATACGTATGCATAGTCTGAATAGTTTAGCAAGAACAGGTGTGAGTTCTGGGGAACACTTTTTCAAAACAATTGGAGGAATTCCATCTGGGCCTGGAGCTTTGTTGGTAGGAAAATTGTCTAGGATGGATTTTACGTATCTTGTCTGTATTTTAAGTGGAACCATTTCGGGAGAGTCAAGTTCTAGTACTGGGACGTTCTGACTGACTTCCTCTAAGGTAGAATTTCTGGCAGATGTAATGGCAAAGATATTTCCTTCCCTATGTGGGTCATTCGTAATGTTGTCATCTGAAGACTTCAGTGGGGGAGTGGATGATGACTTGTTAAAGTTATTACTGTATTGAAAGAATTAAGAGTTGACCAGAATATTCTATCGTCATTAGGGTTGTTAAGTAGTTTTGATGCTTGATTATGAAGAAAGTTTGATTTAGTGAGATGTATTACAGCTTTTGCATGGCTTCTAACAATTTCAAATTGACAGTGATTCAGATGTTTTTGATTTTAAGTAAGTGTTATACGCCAATGACTTTTGGGCAGTTGCTCTTGCATAGTTGATCAAACCATTTTGGAGAGTTCAGTCTTTTAGTGAACTGTTGACTTGGTATGAACAAATCCATACCAGCTAGTATTAAATCACTAATATGGGACTGGGTAGAATTGGCATCACTAGAGAAGAAAGACTGCCACGGAATGTCAGCAACATAATTTCTTAATCCATCCCAGTTTGCCCTATCAGAGTGCCAATGGGTCACCCTGACAGGTTCAGAATGGGGAGGTTTGGGGAGGCTAACTAATGAGGCTTTAATGAGATTGTCAGAAGATCCAAGTGGTGACAGTACCTCTATCCTGTATTGGTCTGGATTATTTGTCAGGAATAGATCCAAGAGATGGGCATTATGGTTGGGATTATCTGATATTCTGGTTGGTTGCTTTACCAGTTGCATGAGATTAAACAATTCTGCAAACAGCTCACACTCTAGACCAGCACCGTCAGTCCTGGCAGAATGCAATAACCATTCAACATTATGTATGTCAAAATCACCCAAAATGGTAATTTCGGTACTAAGCGCAAGCTTGAGGTTGCTCAACTGTGTGGATATTGAGTCAAATACACTGGGTTCTAAAGAGGCATTGGGGGAGCAATAGACTACACAGATATATTTGATAAAATTTAGATAATCAAAATTGGATGAAGTGAAGTTTAAGATAGTATTAACTGCTTACTGAGATTTGATATAACAACAGGTGCTGCCCTTGTTACGAAAGTTTGTGAGAAGATAGTAACCAGGAAAACAGAATGGGGATATTTCCGTAAAGGGTGAGATTTGTGGTTCTGTGAGGAATAGGGCCAGAGAGGATATGGACTGTAAGAAAAATGAACTGAATTCAGGTTGGTCCAGAGGCTGCAGATGTTAGCTGACGAGCAAGATTGGAAATTGCAACAGCTTCTGCCGGCACACTTGATAGTGACTGGGAAGACCCTGTGCCACCAGCCCTACTCTGCCGGTGGTGGCAATCCGAGGTACCACCTCATTAGATAATAGTATTGCAGCGGCCATTAGTAAGGGGAGTGTGAATAGAAAGTGTGATATCTTATATGAATGTAGTGTGGTGTAGACAGTTGAAGATAGAGGTATTAAGAGAGTATGCTAGCCTACTGTCTGTTTAAATGAGGCACTGAAAATGTCCAGCAAAGGGAGATGGTCAGGATTGAGTCCTGAGGGCTGGTGAAACAGGAGCTCCAGCTCTCCCTATCACCAGCTTGCCATCCACCTCGGGAGTACTGCCCTGGTCGACTGGTGCTACAGTCTACTCCTCATGTGAGTGAGGTGGAGGGGGGAAGAGGGAGGGGGAGACCAAGGATGAGATGGAGAGATGGAGTGGAGAGGTATATGAGAGAGGGGGGTGTGAGCTGGGAGCAGGGCAGTGAAATAGTGGGGGACAGAGCGACATGGAGGCGATTTGTTTGTGGCCACCCCTTGCGGGATTGAGGCATCTGGCAGTAGATAGGTAGTAGCTAGACTTTTGAATTGTTGGGCACCATTAACTAAAGTGTTAACTTCGATAATGATAATCCGATAACCCCAATTTTGAAGTGCGATATCAAGATTCCGATAGTTTGAATACCTAGTTATTAGAAGTTAACGATAATCTGACAGCGATAACTTTTTAGATTTAAAAAAAAAAAGAGGGAAAAAGCTATATTCTGAGCTATATATTTTATATAACATACAGTAATCCCTCAATTATCAGGATGCTCTCTGTCCGGTCAAGTCCGTATACAGACATTAGGCCTTGGCTCAGTCGGGTTTGTATCTGGATTTGTTTGTCCTTACCGAGACATGAAAGTTCCAACATCGGCAGTTGGCCATCTTACAAAGTCAAAGAAGTCCGTTGGGTGTCTCACCAACCTCTCTGTCCACGCGCAGGTAATAGACTGTAACTCACAGGCAGAGCAAACAAGGCTGTCTGGCTCCCTACTGAATGGTTGAAATCCCCCGCCCATTCCAGTCACCGGAAACTGGCAGCACGCGAGGAAAACAGAATGGAACCCTCAAGGTGAACGAAAATTGCTGTCTGGCTCCTTACTGAACGATCAAAATCCCCCAGTCACCATTAACATTCCAGCAGCGTATGAGGAAAATGGAGTGTAACCCACAAACTGAGCGAGAATGGCTGTCTGGCTCCCTACTGAATGGTCAAAATCCCCTGGCCTCTCGGATTTGTCGGGAACTCCCGGCCATGCAAGGCCATCTGCCCTCATACCGAATGATCGGAATCACATTGCTGTATGGATTGCTCGGCACTCAAAAGTAAAAAAGATTAAGTCATACCATTGATGGAACACTGCCAATGTGTACTTGTGTACTGTCAGACTCACAAGTTCATACCAGTCTGCCACAGCTACTTGACAGAAGACTGCTGTCTAGATGTTTGTGTCGAGCTTCGTTCAGAGTATTCCGTGTGGTTTAGTTCAAGCTTTTTACCATTTAATCCACCGAGTCCCATCGACGTACAGTGTACTTGCTACATTTTTCCGCGGACAGACCCAACGACGTACATCGTACGTCAGGCAATTGCAAGGCCCATTGTGTGCACATTTTTCAACATTCGCAGGTGATTTTTGGTAGGCATGTGTGGGAGACCTTCCTCTACCTGCTGTCAAGTGGGGATGCTGCCTGGCCCCTCGTAACCCCCCCTTCCCCCCCTCCCCCCCACACTGGGCAATTCACCTGTTAGCAGCAACCTAGCCAGTAAAGGTATGTTGCCCCACGGTCTTTCTAATGACGAAATTCACGGTGAAAGTGATTCCTGAGGTGGAGGACAAAGAAACAAAGAAGCTAGAGGTAGAAACAAACTGAAGTGATGAGGTGGTAATGCCATAAAGGAAGGTGCCATATACTGGGGTTTTGAGTAAGTGAACAGTGCTTATAAATGCCTATATTATTGTGTGAAAACCATTATAGACTTTTACTACACATAAATTCGTACCAAATAAATGAAATCAATACGTAATTTAAAGTGGCTTGAATTAGTCAACCCTTCCATAGTTCGTTTTCTTAGCCAGGTACCCTGAAAAAGAAGGAAAACTTAAGGTTGAGTGACACCTGTATCAACATTTTTTAACCTCAGGATCGCGATTTCACTATGAATTTTCAATGTTTCTCACCAAAAGCGAAGGTTTCAGCCAAAAAACAAAAAGTTGAAAATTGGTCGGGATCTGGGGGTAGGCTGGGTAAAAACCGGTCGGGACTCGGCGGGTTAAGGCAGTCAGTGGAATATGGGACAAGACCATATGTTTGAAAAATACAGTAATCATCATTGCAGCATTAGTTCACACCTAAAATGGTGAAGAAATAAGTGCTAGAGTCTAGGGTCATTTGGTAAAACAAACATTATTTTTTTTTCTCATCAATACTCAGCCGATTCCAATATGTTTTCGACAATTGGATTATTTTTCCCTTCTGATACCGATATTAATTGCCTTTTGCTTGCTGATTTACCGCACTAGTGAAGAGGTAGAGGGCTGGGGTGACAGGCCAGTGCGAAGATGTAGAAAGCTAGGACAACAGAGGCTGATACCAGGAGGTAGAAGGCTGGGACGATGAAGTGGCAAGCATCACTGGATGGAAAAACGATGTGATGGAGGGCTTCCTGGTGATTCTTCTTGAATGCAGCTTGACAACATTCTCTCTGCCCTCTCTCAAGTAGATGGCCGTGGCACTGGTGAAGATGGCCTCGCTGTTGGGGTCCTCAGAGTAGTCGAGAATGATGCCTTCTGTGTCGCGAACTTGCTGGAGCCTGAGGATATCAGCCACCTCATCTTCATCACCCTCTCCCTGCTCCTCTGTATTGTTCCCTGCAGTTTCAGACTCCACAATTTCATGGTCAGACAGTCCAGGGTCTCCCTTGTCCACTTCCAGCCAATCGTGGATAGTGTCCTCAGTTACCTGTTCTCTTACTGCTTTTATCTGCCAGATGAAGTCCTGAGCTTCAAAGCCAGTGAAGTCAGCAATGACCTTTCCACCCTTGAGGAGTTTGTTCCAGCCCTGCTCAAGGGTAATTGCAGAGAGTTCTCGCCAAGCCTGGTCCCAGTTTTAGATGGCAGACTCGAGGGAATACTGCTTAAGGTTGGCCAAGGTCCTCTCTTTTCTATTGTCCTCACCTTGTGCTACCTCCTCTGCATCCTTGAGCACAACCATCACGTTTTCTATAAACCTCTTCCAGTAGATCTGCTTTCTTGCTGCAATAATACCCTGCTCCATCGGTTGCAAGATGTAGGTCAAATTAGGGGGTAAGACAACGACCCTAATACAGAGAGTACCCGCCAAGCCTGGTCCCAGTTTTAGATGGCAGACTTGAGGGAATACTGCTTAAGGTTGGCCAAGGTCCTCTCTTTTCTACTGGCCTCACCTTGTGCTACCTCCTCTGCATTCTTGAGCACAACCATCACATTTTCTATAAACCTCTTCCAGTAGAGCTGCTTTCTTGCTGCAATAATACCCTGTTCCATCGGGTGCAAGATGTAGGTCAAATTAGGGGGTAAGACCACGACCCTAATACTACTTTCATCTCTAATGAATTCCTCAGTAGGATGAGCAGGAGCATTGTCAAGAAGAAGCAGAGCCTTCACTTGGTCGCAGGCAAGGCCAAGACTCTCCATTTGATAACGGATAATCTCCTTCACAGCATGCTTATAGAACCATTGATGATCTAAGCTGTGTGCCAAGCCTTCAGTGAGTGGAAATAAATAACTGGAAGACACTCCATCTGTCCCCGGAGACAACATGGCTGTTTTGCATACCCCACTACAACAGGTTTCTGATGATGAGAGCCTATTCCATTGGCACAACACAAAGTACGAAACGCTATTTGCTCACCTTACGATCAAGTATCGACTTCTCGTCAGCCAAGGTATTACGTGGGACACCTGAAGAAGAGACCAGTTTCATCAGCATTATAAACCTGACTGAGACATAGACCTGCATCAGTCAGGTTTCTAAGCTTTGTCCAAAATGCATCTACTCCATTTGTATCTGCATCCAAAGCTTAACTATAAGTACTCTTGTCAGAGATCCCCTGTCAGCCAACCATCATAGGCCTTGAAATCCATGATGCCTTGTTGCTCAGTGAACTAGGTGGCTGCAGCCTTGAGCTTGATGGAATGCACAGTCCTGCCATTGCCAACAGGTTTGGTAGAGTTCACTGTAGCATGGTTTGGCCATCATCTTACACCCATTATATCGAACAGTCATGCCATGTTCACCTTGGAAGAATATCTTGATGGAGTGCTTGTTCTTCTCTTGATCGTGCAACATGGTTCAGGACATGTGCTGGCTGAGCCTTGTCATGGTCCAGCCTTGCTCCATCTTCATGGAGAAAACGACATGATGTGTCTTAGCTGGTGGAACCATGGAGACAACAACCAGGACCAGGCAAAGGCAAACAGAGCCTGCAGCAGCCAGGGCACCACCACACAAAGCTACAAACTCAGCCATCACGCAGAATTAAGGTACAGTAGTCAGAGCACTAGGGCACAGAGCACTGATAAGCCACAAGGGAAATCACAGCACTACAGCAGCAAGCGAGGCACGTGGGTCCACGGGCAAAGTCACAGCACTGGGGGGGTAGTCACTTGGGTCACAAATGCACAATGCATAAATACGTTTTCACTATACAGCAGGCAGAACACTAGGGCATGAAGTACTGAGGGGCCACAGGGGAAGCCACTGCACTATAGCAATGTGAGTGAGGCATAGGAGTCCACAGGCTGTCACAGCGCTGGAGGGTAGCCACCGCGTAGGTCACAGATGCACAGTTCACAGATATGTCTTCATTATACGGCAACCGTGGGAGAGAGCAAGAGTGACACTAGGCTTAGCGTGTTGGATGGGCCGCTATTGTGATTGGCTGGCACGTTGGTGGGTCTACCTGCTTGTTGATTGAGTCCTGTGTCTGAGCCGGATAATACACATCTTCGCAGGAAAATGCACAGTCCCACTGATTGCTTCCCACTTCTGACCCCGATATTGCCTAATTTCACCAGATATTGTTTTAACCCCTATGCACTGGAAAGTGGCATATGCTGCAGCAAAATGGGTGGACAGGGACCACAGGGTGACAGGAGGAGCCGCTAATGTATGCCCGCCATCGTTTGAGCCGGCTGCCATTTGGACTCTTCACCAAAGGGTAGGGAGAGACTCCTGCCACTTCACACAAGCATACCTCAGTCTTCTCTATGACTTTGCCAGGTGTAGAACAATAACTTCTGAAACCTCTCATCCGATTCCATTCCAGCTCACGCGGACCCCTAGCCTCACATACTCCTGTCAAGCCTCTTTCCAAGGATTCTAGGAAAGGGCTCAGTGAGAGTGCCACAGTGTGTGCCTTGGATGCCACTGTGTCTAGTTTATCTAGTAGTGAAGTTGCCACATTGAGAGGAAAGCCAGAGTTGGAGCCACGCGCACATGCATGAATACATCCTGCTTCGAGTGCCAAAATCTTCTTTGAGTCCTCACTCATTGATGCGACCACCTGCAGACCTGGGGATGCTTTTATTCACAAGAAGAATTGTTGTTGAGTGATATGGTATTTAATTTGTTTCCCTTGCTGCTATATTTTCCCAGTTATGAAGGACTGAAATCATGCTATTTTGGGAAATATGCCTGTAGTGAGAGGGCAGCCACACCAAAATAATGCCGGTGCGTAGGGGTTAATACAGCCTAACATAAAGTGTGAGATATTGCATTGGGTCCAATACTATGATGACAGATCATTGAGAGATTACTGTATATCTGATGGTCCCCCCTGTGGTGGGATTTCAAGCACATTTTGGAAAATGAGTAAACAGCATATTCAGGTACTGAAAATGAAAACTATATCCATTTTACAATAACTTGGCCCATAATTTTGCCCTTTTGCATTTGCTTGTCATTGAACTTTTTCAAACACTTTTTTTTTTTTTTTTATGCAAGGAAGAAGGAACTAAGGGCCATGGGCCCGCATACTGTTCCTTCCAAGAAAAAGTAAAAACAATACAAAAGAGAGCCAAATTCAAGATCCATTCATTTCGAGATGCCTGGACACACTGCGTTTGAAAGACTGGAGATCATAGGAAGTAGGGAATACAGACAGAGGGAGACAGTTCCAGAGTTGACCAGTTGCATAAATGAAGGACTGGGAATAATGGTTAACTCTTGCATTAGAGAGTTGGACAGAAAAGGGATGAGAGTTTGTTGCTAGACGGGTACTACGTGCCCGTCGTAGAGGTGGAGGTATGCAAGCAGACAGTTCAGAGGAACAGTGACCATTGAAGTAGCGATAGAAGAGAGATAAAGAAGCAACAGTGCGGCGAAGAGACAAAGGTTGAAGGGAATCAGTAAGAGGAGGAGAGTTAATGAGACGAAAAGCCTTTGACTCCACCCTGTTGAGAAGAACCGCATGTGGGGAGCCTCCCCACACATGAGAGTTGTACTCCATACACGGGCGAATAAAACCCGTGTACAAGGTCAACAACTGTGCAGGGGTAAAGAAAGCTCGGAGTCGGCCCAGCACACCTAATTTCTTGGAAGCAGATTTCACAAGAGATATAATATGTTCTTTCCAAGACAAATCCCGAGAGAATGAAACCCCTAGCATGTTCAAGGATGATGCAGGACTGAGCTGGACATTATTAAACATTAGTGGGTAATCCTGAGGAATTTGTCAGGTTGATAAGTGTAAGAACTGAGTTTTTGATGCAATAAAAATACCAAAATTATTTTTACCCCAATCAGAGATATGAGCCAAGTCAGACATTAGGTGTGCCATAGCCTCATCCCTTGTTTGCTGAAGTAACTGCTGAGATGGACGTTGCGGAAATCGAATGGAAAGGTGAAGGGTGGAATCATCAGCATATGAGTGGATAGGGTTAGATGTACAGCTTAGAAGGTCATTGATGAATAAAAGAGAGTTGGTGATAGGACAGAGCCCTGAGGAACACCACTGTTGATAGGTCTAGGAGAAGAACGATGGCCGTCTACAACAGCAGCTATAGAACGACCAGAAAGGAAGCTAGAGATGAAGGCACGGATAGAAGGATAGAAACCATACGAGGGCAGTTTGGAAATCAAAGATTTATGCCAGACATGATCGAAAGCCTTAGAGATGTCAAGTGCAATGGCAAAGCTTTCGCCAAAGTCCCGAAAGGAGGATGACCAGGAGTCTGAAAGGTAGGTGAGAAGATCGCCAGTGGAGCATCCCTGACGGAACCCATACTGACGATCAGAAAGAAGGTTGTGACAGGAAAGATGCTTTAAAATTTTTCTGTTAAGAACTGATTCGAAAACTTGTGATACACAGGATGTTAAAGCAATTGGACGATAGTTAGAGGGTTGGGAATGGTCACCCTTCTTTGAGACTGGCTGAATGAGAGCAAACTTCCAGCATGAAGGAAAGGTACAAGTTGAGAGACAAAGGCGAAAGAGTTTACCTAGGTAGGGTTTAAGCACAGAAGCACAGTTTTTGAGGACAACAGGAGGGACTCCATCAGGCCCATATTCCTTGTTAATATTGAGGCCAGTGATGGCAGAAAGAAATTTTAATTTTAATGCCAGTCATGAGGAAGTAAACCCATTATAAGTTGAACTGTATGGGGCTCAAGGATAGTTTGACTTACCGAATTTTCTGGCTAACCAGAAATTATTGGAAAAATAACCATATTACCCCCCCCCTTCCAATAGCCACAAGGTATTTGATTATTTAGTTATTACAAATAAACTAAAGCAGCATTTATAATGGAATAAAAATAAGCAATAAAAAGAATTCGGTGGATGTCATAGGCTAGGCTAGGAGGAGGTTGTATAGGTGGAGGCATGCAACAGCCACTTAATTATGTAAAGTTCTGCACTTATTTACTTCACTTTACAATCAGTTAAACTAAAATGAACACTTGGAATGTAATAAACAAAAATGTAACACTTGGAATATAAGAAACTAAACTGTAACCCTTTGAATAAACTCTGTCACACCTTGATCAGAGTTCGACTTACCGGAAATTCCGTCATCTACAGGGTCGACTTAGCAAGGTTTTACTGTATTGCAACTCATTGCGCCCCATTTAATGGACATTATTTGCTGCAGTAAATCTGATAGAAGTCCGGTGTCTTCAATATATTCATTAAATCTTATATCCAAGCTAGTGAGGTACATTAAATTGAGGTTTTAGTGTACAGTATAGTAAAAAATTTCCTATTGTGACAGAGTGACATGGAGGCGATTTGTTTGTGGCCACCCCGTTCGGGATTGAGGCGTCTGGCAATAGATAGATAGATAGTTTAGTATATTACAGTGTGAATGGTAATATATATTTTTTTAGCTCTAGAAGTGACAGTGACATTGTGCGACCCCAAGCAGGTACAGTACAGTGTGTTTATGTTATCAATGGTTGGTACTTTAAAGCCAATTTGAATAGGTTAGGGCAGGCTTAGTGGGATCGTGAGGAATGATGATGGAGAAAGTTGGGATGAGAATAGTTGTTTACATGTGTTCTTCCATTTGTATAGCATGAAAGAGCAATGCAAGGTTGGGACCAGAATGTTGTGTTATAGGCCTGTGGACTGTATACGGTAGCCTTTTATTCCTAATAAGGTTTTCACTTCTGATTCTGATAATCTCCTTTCAGACATCTCTGCCCTGCTGCTGGACATCGATCGACGTGCTCCTGGTTGTGAGAAAAAGCGAATTGAGCTGGAAGCCCAAAAAATGACATCTCTTTCTGATTACAACTCCAAAAAGGTCCAGGCAGCAAGAGGTAAGACTAAGATAAGGTGCATTGAGGAGTTTGGACACACAGCATGCATATATCATGTAGTATCAACTCCAAATCACTCGTCTATCATCCAGTCCTTTTTTGTCGAGTGAGGAGTGATAGGAGGAGTCTGTAGCACGGGCTGAACAGGGTGGTACTCCCGAGGGGAATGGGAATACTGGTGATAGGGAGAGCTGGAGCTCCTGTTTCACTAGCTACCTAACCATCCCCCTTTGCTGACCTTTTCAGTGTGACAGTAACATGGAGAGTAGACCAGCATACTCTCCCAAACACTTCTTCTAACTATCCTATGCACTACACCACATGCGCTTTACATATTACACAACGTATTCCACTACGTTACGGGGGTTGACGCCAGCAAGGGCATGCGGCCAGAAAACTTTCCCCCGCTACCTAGTGGCAGACTTTGGGGGGAGGCGTGACGGGGTTCTGCTGGCATAGATCTACGTTACAGGGGTTGACGCCAGCAAGGGCATGCGGCCAGAAAACTTTCCCCCGCTACCTAGTGGCAGACTTTGGGGGGAGGCGTGACGGGGTTCTGCTGGCATAGATCATGGGTCCGGGGCGAGATGGGGCTTGAACCTGTGCTAGAGGGTACAGGGCATTGCGGTTCCCAGGCTGCTGCTTCCGCTCAATAGAGAGGGGCCCGAACCTGGGAGTAGTGCCCCCGGAGGCTGCCCTATCAGTGGGTGTATAATGGCGGGGCAGTTGCAGTGCCAAGCCGCACTTGGAGGGTGTCCCTGGAGCTGTCCTGGCAGGGTGCCCCGAGGCCATTACCACAGCCACTGGTAAGCTGGTGGGCTAGGGGTCCCAGATTCATTGCCTGGACCTGGGACTGTGCAATGGGTCGGGCCTTTGGAATGTTTACTCCCCATTATCTTACTGACTATGATCTACAAGTACAAACATCAAAGCAAGCCTGAGGACAGCAAATCACCCAGGGGGTTTAGGGTGGGTTCGTGGAATGTGGGAAGTTTGAGAGGAAGAGCGGGGGATTTGTTGAGGCATTCAGTAGGAGGTGGGTGGATGTGGCATGTTTGCAGGATGTCCGGTACAGGGGTGGATCACCCAGAAAGATTGTTGGGAATGATTGCTACTATAAGTTGTTTTGGCAGGGGGGAACTGACGGATATGGGGGTGTGGGTGTGTTGGTTGCGGAGAAATGGGTGGAATATGTCACGAATGTTATGAGAGTAATTGATAAGATATAAGTAGTGAAAATTTTGATCGGGCGGAAAATGATTTCAGTTATATCGGCCTGTGCCGCCTGTGGCACTTTGGAGCTGCAGACTGGGAGGCTCTCAGGTAGTACTTCTTTGATTTTCCTTGGAATGATTATTGCTTCCATGGCCGGGAGCTGTCTGAGTGTGCCCTGCGCATTACGGAGGTTATTCTCTCAGGCATGGAAGCATACATTCCTTTTTCATATCCTCTGACTAATGCAAGAAAGCCTTGGTTTAATCACGCTTGTTCTGATCCTGTCCGCAACAAAGAAAGGGCCTTTAAAAGGTACCGGAGCCAACCCACCCCTGAACTACATCTTTCTTGTATTTCTGCCCGGAATCGTGCTAAGTCTGTTCTTCGCTCTGCTAAAAATAATTTCATCTGTGCTAAATGTTCCCAACTCTCCAACTCGAATTCTTCTCGCTCCTTTTGGCACTTTGCCAAAAACCTTTCTAACAACTTTACCTCATCATCCTTCCCTCCTCTTTTCTACTCTGATGGCTCTGTAGCTATTTCTTCTACTGATAAAGCAGAACTCTTTGCTCAGACTTTCTCGTCCAACTCTACCTTAGATGATTCCGGTGCTGTTCCTCCATCACTTCCTCCCTCAGACTTCCTCATGACTGGCATTAAAATTTCTTCAGCTGATGTATTTCTGCCATCACTGGCCTCAATATTAACAAGGCATATGGGCCTGATGGAGTCCCTCCTGTTGTCCTCAAAAACTGTGCTTCTGTGCTTACACCCTGCCTAAGTAAACTCTTTCGCCTTTGTCTCTCAACTTGTACCTTTCCATCTTGCTGGAAGTTTGCTCTCATTCAGCCAGTCTCAAAGAAGGGTGACCATTCCCAACCCTCTAACTATCGTCCAATTGCTTTAACATCCTGTGTATCAAAAGTTTTCGAATCAGTTCTTAACAGAAAAATTTTAAAGCATCTTTCCTGTCACAACCTTCTTTCTGATCGTCAGTATGGGTTCCGTCAGGGACGCTCCACTGGCGATCTTCTCACCTACCTTTCAGACTCCTGGTCATCCTCCCTTTGGGACTTTGGCGAAAGCTTTGCCATTGCGCTTGACATCTCTAAGGCTTTCGATCGAGTCTGGCATAAATCATTGATTTCCAAACTGCCCTCTTACTGTTTCTATCCTTCTATCTGTGCCTTCATCTCTAGCTTCCTTTCTGGTCATTCTGTAGCTGCTGTTGTAGACGACCATCGTTCTTCTCCTAGACCTATCAACAGTGGTGTTCCTCAGGGCTCTGTCCTATCACCTACTCTCTTCCTTTTATTCATCAATGACCTTCTAAGCTGTACATCTAACCCTATCCACTCATATGCTGATGATTCCACCCTTCACCTTTCCATTCGATTTCTGCAACATCCATCTGAGCAGTTACTTCAGCAAACAAGGGATGAGGCTATGGCACACCTAATATCTGACTTGACTCATATCTCTGATTGGGGTAAAAATAATCTTGTTATTTTTAACGCATCAAAAACTCAGTTCTTACACTTATCAACCCGACAAAATCTTCCTCAGGATTACCCACTAATGTTTAATAATGTCCAGCTCATCCCTGCATTATCCGTGAACATTCTAGGGGTTTCATTTTCTCGGGATTTGTCTTGGAAAGAACATATTACATCTCTTGTGAAATCTGCTTCCAAGAAATTAGGTGTGCTGGGCCGACTCCGAGCTTTCTTTACCCCTGCACAGATGTTGACCTTGTACGCGGGTTTTATTCGCCCCTGTATGGAGTACAACTCTCATGTGTGGGGAGGTTCGCCACATGCGATTCTTCTCAATAGGGAGGAGTCAAAGGCTTTTCGTCTCATTAACTCTCCTCCTCTTACTGATTCCCTTCAACCTTTGTCTCTTCACCGCACTGTTGCTTCTTTATCTCTCTTCTATTGCTACTTCAATGGTCACTGTTCCTCTGAGCTGTCTGCTTGCATCCCTCCACCTCTACGACGGGCACGTAGTACCTGTCTGGCAACAAACTCTTATTCCTTTTCTGTCCAACTCTCTAATGCAAGAGTTAACCGTTACTCCCAGTCCTTCATTTATGAAACTGGTCAACTCTGGAACTGTCTCCCTCTGTCTGTATTCCCTGCTTCCTATGATCTCCAATCTTTCAAACGCAGTGTGTCCAGGCATCTCGAAATGAATTGATCTTGAATTTGGCTCTCTTTTGCATTGTTTTTACTTTTTCTTGGAAGGAACAGTATTGCGGGCCCATGGCCCTTGGTTCCTTCTTCCTTGCTTTAAAAAAAAAAAAAAAAAAATGGTAGGATTGGATGACGCATAGAAGGATAGATTTTGGGATAATTTAATACGTGTAGTATGTGGTATGGGTGATGATGAGGTAGTGGTTCTGGGAAGGGTTTTAAATGGTCATGTGGATGAACCAGCTCAAGGTTATGAAGGAGTCCATGGGGGATGTGCATATGGTGTGAGGAATGCGGAAGGGGAAAGAATACTCGAGTTTGGGGAGGCTGTGGACATGGTTGTGTGCAACACACTATCTATCTATTGCCAGACGCCTCAGTCCCACATTGGGTGGCCACAAACAAATCGCCTCCATGTCACTCTGTCCCCCGCCATTTCACTACCATGCTCCCAACTCACACCCCCCTCTCTCATATACCTCTCCACTCCATCCCTTCATCTCATCCTCGGCCTCCTCCTCCCTCTCACCCCCTCCACCTCTCTCCTCGTCAGTCTTTCACTCTCCATCCTCTCCACATGCCCAAACCACCTTAACGTGTTTCTCCTAACGCTTCCCATCACGTCCACAACCACACCACAATGCTCCTTCACTTCCTCATTTGTTAGTCTGTCTCTCCATGTGACTCCATATGCTCCTCTCAAATAACTCATTTCCACTGCTTTCACTCTTGACTTCTGTCCTTCCAACAGGGTCCAAGCTTCACTTCCATATGTTAGAGTTGGTATCACAATACTGTCATGTAACAACTTTTTCACTTCCATGCTCATCTCCCTGTTTCATATCACTGCTTCCAACGAACCAGCAACCTTCCTTCCCTGTTGTACTGTTTCGAGCACTTCACCCTCCAGACTTCCATCCTTACTCATCACATTGCCCAAGTACTTAAATTCACTCACATTCTCCATATCCTTCCCATACAATCTCACTGTACATTCACTGGCTTCACTTCTCTCGAAGACCATCACTTTACTCTTCCATACATTCACCTTTAGATTCCGTTTCTTACACAATCTCCCAATCTTATCTACCAAGCCTTGCAGCTCCCCTTCGTCTTCGCTCAACGACACAGTATCATCTGCAACACACATTTTAGGAAAAGAATGAGCCAGTTGATTATGTACGAGTCCGGGGGAAATAGTAGTCAGATAGATTATTTTCTGGTCAGGAGGGTTGATAGATTAGTGAGGGATGTTTATAGGAAGCGAGGAGTGTGTGCAGCAGCACAAACTGTTGATTTGTGACATGTTGCTTAAGAAACGAGTGATGAGAAAGAGGACATATGTACCTAGGAGGAAAGTATGGAAGCTGGGAAACCAATCAGTAAGGGATGCCTTTTATAGTGAGATGAGGAGATTGGTGGCTGAACAGGAAGCCGTAGATAGAGGCGTTGATGAACAGTATAGAGCCCTTCACAACAACCTCTTGAGAGTTACCGATGCAATATGCGGTTGGACAAGAGGCCCACCATGACATAAAGTAACTTGGTGGTGGGATGAGGGTGTAGAAGCTGCAGTTAAGGAGAAAAGAAGGTTTTTCCAGGAATGGAAGAAGGATGGTAACAGGGAGGAGTACTTGGCTGCCAAGCACAGGGCTAGAAGAGAGGTATACAGGGCGAAGTCTGAGTCACAGAGACTTTTACTTGATAATCTAAATCATGGAGAAAGGAAAAATATGATTTTTAGGGTGGCAAATCAGGTGAAGAGGGATAATCAGGACATTGTAGGTGAGCAGTGTGTGAAGAATGATGATGGAAGGGTAGTGGTGAACAGTGAGGATATTAAAGTTGCATGGAGAGAGCATTATAGCCGGTTGTTGAATGAGGAGTTTGATTGGGATTGACAAGGTTTGGAGCCAGCTGATCCAGTGTTTGGCCCTTGGCCTTTGATTGACGCTGCTACTGTGAGTGAGGCAATAGGCAGGATGAGGGTGGGGAAGGCAGCAGGTGTGTCTGGGTTGACTGCCGAAATGTTGAAGGCCTCAGGAGATACAGGGGTGAGGTTAGTCACTGACCTGATAAATATGATTATATATGAGTGTGTTGTCCCAGATGATTGGCTGAAGAGTGTAATTGTAAATGTGTATAAAGGGAAGGATGATGTCCTGGAAAGGGGAAATTACAGAGGTATAAAGCTCTTAGATCAGATAATGAAAGTAATGGAGAGAGTTCTTGAAGGTATGATTAGAGACAGAGTGAATATCGATGAGATGCAGTTTGGGTTTATGCCAGGCAGGGGTGACCACTGATGCCATATTCATTGTTCGACAGCTTTTTCAGGAAAAATATATTGGAAAGAAAAGGGAATTGTATTTTGTTTTTGTTGATTTGGAAAAGGCCTTTGACAGAGTCTCTAGAGAGGTGGTGAAGTGGGCAATGAGAGAGCTAGGGTTGGAAGAGTGGCTGGTTAGCGTGGTTATGGCCATGTACGTCAGTGCTCGCACCCAGGTAAGAGTAAATGGAGTTCTGAGTGATAAGTTTTCTGTGAATGTTGGTGTGCATCAGGGGTCAGTTTTGAGTCCCTTGTTGTTTATCATGGTACTTGAAGCCCTCTCATGTGACTTCAGAGATGGACTCCCATAGGAGATGTTGTATGCTGATGATTTGGTGTTGATTGCAGAGATTGAAAAGGAGGCGGAGGAAAGATTTAAGAAGTGGAGAGATGGTATGGGGTACAAGGGCTTAAGGGTAAATGCAGATAAAACAAAAGTGATAATATCTAGGGTTGGTGGCAGTACAGTCAGAGGAGAGGAAGAGTGGCCATGTGCAGTTTGCCACAAGGGTGTGGGAAGTAATTCCATCTTGTGTAGTGTTTGTGATAAATGGATACATAAGAGATGTAGTGGTATTAGAGGTAGACTGCGAGATAATGCTGATTTCATGTGTGCAGCGTGTCGGGGAGAGCAGGTGGAGATTGTTAAGCGTGAGAGGGTTGAATTGCATGTGAGTCTCTTGAGTGTGTGGAGGAGTTTTGTTATTTGGGTGACATGTTATGTGCCGGAGGTGGGGCTGGAGTTAGCTTTGTTGCTAGGGTGAGAAGTGGTTGGAAGAAGTTCAGGGAGCTGTTGCCTTTCCTGACATTGAGAGGACTCTCGTTACGTGCTAAGGGGTCTTTGTATGCAGCATGTGTTAGGAGTGTGATGCTGTATGGTAGTGAGACCTGGGCAATAAAGGAAGAGGATATTCGCAGGTTTAAACGTACAGAAATGACATTGATTAGGTGGATGTGCTGTGCGTCCCTGTGTGTAAGGCCTGGGGGGGCTGGGTTTACGATGGAAGAGTTGAGAGGTAGGATGGGACTGCAGTGTATTGGTGTTGTGATGAGGAGAGGTAGGCTGAGGTGGTTTGGACATGTGGAGAGGATGGGGGATGATAATTGGGTATAGAGGGTGAGAAGTGTTAATATTGGGTGAAGGGTTGGGAGGGGTAGACCGAGAAAGACATGGGATGAGGTCATTAAGTGTGACTTAAGGGTTAAGGGACTGAACAGGGAGGCTGCCAGGGATTGAGCAGCGTGGAGAGCCGCCATTAGGTGACCAAGGCCAACGCATGCAAGCACGTTTGAGCCTTCAAAAATTAAAACAATGTGTGAGACAGTACTGATACAGATAATAATGTATTCCATTAACCCCTTTATAGCTGCCAGCCTTGAACAATGCTTTGCTGTACCGGTGTCAGTGACGTTGAGTTAGGGAGCTATAAAAAACTGGAAACAATTATGGGAAGGGAACGGTTACTTGTATGTTTACACAACCCTTTTCAATCACCCCAGATGTTTTCGCCGATATGTTTAAATGCTAATGTACCATGGTCCCACATTTTATTCTTTCACAAATCACAAGATTGTTAGGAAAAAAAGAAAAACTGTGCAACAGATGAGTCTTATCACATCTGTAAGAAAAAGAAAATGATTTTAGAACTTAGCAAAAATGGTTCCAAGGCCTGCCACGGGAGCACGCAGATTTCTGAACTCAATGCCATTGACGGGGCTAAAAATACACTTGACTGTAAGCAGTAAAAGCATCTTACCAGATCAGTTCATCCTGATATTTTGTTATATTTCCTTGCATTATCTCTGGGGTGGCAAATAAACATTTCTTGTTAAACTTATTTTCCTAATGTTTTTAGCTCTTCTGGTGTGACAACTCTTGTTTGATTCATTAATGTAATGGTGGAAGGTACTGTTCTAAGTGTTAAACTAAACTTGGCCTAACCTAGCTTAACTGCACCTAACAATTTAACCAAACTTAACCTCCTGTTGGGAAGTTGGAAAACAGAATCCACATTTGAGTATGTTGAGTTTCTTCCAGTGTGCTGGAAACAATTGTAGGTACAGCTTATGGAATGTGATGATAATAACGGGGAGGAAATTTTGTAATTTACCAAACTGAAAATAGTCAGAAAAACACAGAAACAAGCAGGAGTGATATGCAAAGATTTGGTAGGGCCTTTCTGCTACGTAAAGTGTACGTTTACCGTTAAATAAATCAAGTTAACAGTACTGTACTTATTTTTTGTTTCCACCGGATTAATCGTGATTTTAGACTATTCAGGCACCCCTTCACCAAATATAGCCCAGATATTGTTAAATCTGTTTCCTCATTGTTTTTCACTGTTTGGCTGTGCCACCTCATTTGATTTGTCAGCATAATGGCACAAGGGTCTGTCTTAAGCCCTAAGGTCCACAATTTGCCCCCCTCCCACCCACCCACCCCCAACTGCAAAAAAGAAAGGGGTGTTTTTTGAAATACAGTATTGTAATTGTAAAAAATTAAGAGCATATATTTCAAGAGCAAGGATTTGCTTACCCAAAGATGCAAGTCTCGTCCAGATTGACCAAGCAGATTTCCCACAGAAGCGTGGCAAAGAAAATAATAGTTACCCTTCCCAGCCCTGTGAGAGGCAGTTCCTTGCAGAATTTTTTTTTTTGTTTTCAACATAGAAGTAACCAAAGGCCAGAAGCCCACAAACTGTTCCTTCCAAGAAGAAAAAAACAAAATGCAACAGAGAGGCAAATTCAAGATCCATTCATTTCGAGATACCTGGACGCACTGCGTTTGAAAGACTGGAGATCATAGAAAGTAGGAAATACAGACAGAGGGAGACAGTTCCAGAGTTGATCTGTTTAATAAATAAAGGACTGAGAGTTACGGTTAACTCTTGCATTAGAGAGTTAGACAGAAAAGGGGTGAGTTTTTGTGTGTGTGTGTGTGTGTGTGTGTGTATTTACCTAATTGTATTTACCTAATTGTGATATACAGGAAATGAGCTACGCTCGTGGGGTCCCGTCTCTGTTTCTCAATAAGTCAAATTTTGCCTTAAACTCATTTAAGTTTTTAGACCGGACGATCTCTTTGTCCAGGCTATTCCACAGGTCTATACATCTATACGGAAAACTAAATTTCTTGATGTCCTTTGAGCAGCTTGGCTTCTTTAGTTTCATTCCGTGTCCTCTTGCTCTCTCATCCCACACAAACAGATTTTCTCTGTCAATTTTATCTACTCCTATCATAGTCCTGAACACTGCAATCATGTCACCCCTCTTTCTCCTTTCCTCTAAGGAGGGCAAATCCAGCCTTTCCAGCCTCTCCCTGTATGGCAAATCTGCCAGACTAGGGACCATCTTGGTTGCTGTTCTTTGTATTCTCTCAATCTTGGTTATATCTTTCTTTTTGTGTGGGGACCACACTACTGCTGCATATTCTAACCTGGGCCGGATCATGGCCACTATCAATTTTTTCATCATCTCCTCATCCATGTAATGAAATGCCACTCTTATATTGGTCAAGAGTTTATATGTCTCTCTCACTATCTTATTTATGTGCTTTTCAGGTGACAAACTATCCTGGACCAGCACTCCCAAATCTTTCTCTTCTCTCGCTTTTCTAATTGGTTCATTACCCATCAAATAATTCAATGATGGCCTCTTGGTACTTTTACCCATTTCCAATATTTTACATTTTTTTGCGTTGAATTTCATTTCCCACATCCGGCTCCAATCATATATCCTATCCAGATCCTCCTGTAGCATTTTACAGTCCTCTTCAACCTCTACCTTTCTCAAGATCTTTGCATCATCAGCAAACAGGCTTGCGTAGCTGTTCACTCCATCTACCATATCATTTACATAAATCAAGAACATTACTGGTGCCAACACCGAGCCCTGTGGGACACCACTTGTTACTTCCCTCCATCCAGATGTCCTGTCCTTTATTACTGTCCTCATTTGTCTGTCACTCAGAAAGTCTCTCATCCATTCCAGGAGGCTTCCCTTAAGTCCTCCTATATGCTCTAATTTCCATAATAGTCTCTTGTGGGGTACTTTGTCGAAGGCCTTCTCCAGATCTAAGTACACACAATCCACCCAACCGTCTCTCTCCTGTAGCACGTCAATCGCCCTTGAGTAGAAGCTCAACAAGTTGGAAACACATGACATTCCACTTCTGAATCCAAACTGACTTTCAGTCAAAATATTCATCTCTTCCAGATATTTTATCCATCTATCTTTCAGGATTCTCTCACACAGTTTCGCAACCATACTGGTTAGGGACACTGGTCTATAATTCAGGGGTTCTTCCTTGTTTCCTCCCTTATAGATTGGCACCACATTTGCCCTCTTCCATTCCCGAGGCACTTTCCCCTCTTCCAAGGAGCACACAATTAAATTGTGAATCTTATCCGCCAGTTGTTCTCTGCATTCCTTCAGTACCCAATTAGAGATTCCATCCGGTCCTGGGGCCTTCCTTACATCTTGAGCTCCCAGTAATTTATACACTTCCTGCACTTCCACTTTTATATCTTTTATCACTACATTTCTTATCATTCCCTCTCCTTCCACAAACTCCCTTTCCTTAGTGAAAACCGACTGGAAACATTTGTTCATTACTTCAGCTTGCATTACTGCATCCTTGTAGACCTCTCCTTCTACTTTCAGTTTGGTGATTCCTTCCCTTTGCTTCAATTTGCCATTAACAAATCTATAAAACAATTTGGGTTCATCCTTACATTTGTCAATTATACCTTTTTCAAAGTTCCTTTCTTCCTCTCTACGTATTCTTGTATATTCATTTCTAGTTCTTTTATATTCTTCCTTTTTCCTGATATTACTTCTCTTTTTCCATTTGTTCCATGCCATGTCCCTCTCTTTTTTCGCTATTATACACCTTCTATTAAACCACACCTTTTTCCTGTTTTCTTTCCCACTTACTCTTGGCACATATTTTTCCACACCCAGATTGTAGAGGTCTAAAAAGATATCCCACTTCCTCTGTATCTCTCTTGTTTCTCTGAATTTTCTCCAGTCCGCATTTTCAAAAAAATTTCTCAATTCTGCAAAGTTTGTTTTCCCAAAGTTGTATCTTCCTTGCCTATAAAGCTCATCTCTTGGCACCACGTTCCCTATTATCATCTGGAACTCAATGACCACGTGATCACTTTTTCCTATAGGACACAGATAATTTAATGATTCAATTACATCAGGTTCTTTGGATAGTAGCAAATCTAATCTTGCTGGTGTGTCATCACCTCTGAATCGTGTCTCTTCTTTAACCCACTGTGTCATTACATTATTCATTGCTATATTTAACAATTTAGTGCCCCACGAATCTTCGCTGCCTCCTGAGTCCCATTCCTCCCAGTTCACCTCTTTACAATTAAAGTCACCCATTAGGATTATATTGTTGCTTTTCTCGATCACTTTCTGTAGATAACTAACCATGTCTGACAACATCTCCTGGTATTCATCGTCATTCCATGCTCTCGTCTTAGGGGGAACATATACCACTGCCATATCTCTCTTACCATTCTCCCCAGTTTCTAGTTTCAAATTTATGGCTTCGGCCCTGCCCTCTGCAATTTCCACAGTATCTACGTTTATGTTGTCCTTCACTGCTATCATCACTCCTCCTCCCGTTTTTTCTTTTCTGTCTCTTCTCCATAATTTGTATTTCCCACCTCCCATATGAATATCAATATCTTCTTTCAATTTAGTCTCTACAAAGCACATAACATCAGGCTCGTGTGCCCTCAAAAAATCATTGATTTCTAACCTTGCCGATATTAGTCCATCAATGTTTGTGTACGCCACTTTCAAACTTTTTTCATCGTTTTTTATTCTCTCGTCTCTCCTTCCTTCCGTCGGTACCACTTTCTCAATTTCTGGTCCATAACTCTCCAATAAAACTCTGTCTTCTCTTTCTCCGTTCGTTGTTCGTTTTTTATCTTTGCTTCCTTTACTAACTCCTTTAATTTAGCTCTTTCCTCTTCATTTGCATCTCTCCTAATCCAAACATTCTTAAACCCCTCTTTCTCTGACAATTTCCACGTTCTACTTATGATTTCATTCACTATTACTTGGGACTTAAACTTTACTTTCAAGGGCCTTTCCCCACCATCCTCGTACTTTCCTAACCTAAACACTTCTTCAATCTCTTCTTGGGCTTCATTGTTTCCTTCCATAACCACTGCTACTATTTCTTTAGCCTTGCTCAGTTCCTCTCTCTCTCTTTCAGATCTTACTGTCATTCGTTTTTCTTTTATTCCTGAGATTATCACACATTTTTTCTTGTCTGCTACATCCCTGACCAAAGATTCTCTACTTCTTAGTACTCTAACCACTTCCTTCTCCACTTTTTCCTTACTTTGTTGTTCTATGATTTCCTTCAAATTTACATTTCCTTCCTCCTGTATTTTCTTCCATCCCTTATGTTGCTCCTTAATTTCCTGAATATGCTCATCTTGCCTCCTCGATTTTGATTCGTATTCATCTAGCTTACTTTTTATTCTGTCCCTTTCTTCTTCCAACCTCTTATTCTCCCTCTTCAGCTGTTTTATTTCATTTGATGCGGATTCGTTATTCGCCTTTAATTCTGTAACTTCTTTTTCTTGTTCCTCACTACGTGTGTTAACTTTTTCCAGACTGTTCTGTAGGACTTTGATCTCTCTCTCTTGCTCTATGGTCCGTTCCTGCAGCTGCTTAATTACTTCCCATACCTTTTTTAACTCCTGGACATTCCTCTCCGCCATTTTCTCCACTCCTGCTACTCTCGTTTCTTGCAGCTTATCACTTCCTTTGCCTACATTTGGCTCGGTGAAGCCCACAAATTCCCCCTCGCCAGTTGTAAACAATCTTCCGTGTCTCTCCTCCATGATGCAACCATATGGAAACTTTCTTTTTCACTCTGTCTTGTATTTTTAGGGCCGAAACTTGCGTTTTTTTAAACTAATATCCGACGGGACCACCACTCACGCATTCAACCACATAATCACAATAGGCTATCTCCTTTTCGCTGCTAGTTCTGCGATTATTTCCCCTCGATCCAGGAGCAGCTCCGTCTCTCTCCCTCTGCGACCTGTGTGTGTGTGTGTGTGTGTGTGTGTGTGTGTGTGTGTGTGTGTGTGTATTTACCTATTTGTATTTACCTATTTGTAGTATACAGGAATTGAGCTAAGCTCGTGTTGCCCCGTCTCCATATCTACATTCATCTAATCTAGTTTTAAATACATGAATGTTTTTCGCCTGCACCAACTCTTCGTCTAAGTCATTCCAAATACTTATGCTTCTATTCAGAAAACTGAATTTTTTGAGATCATTAGGACATCTACTTTTCCTCAACTTGAAGCCATGACCTCTTGTTCTTCCATCATCCAACACAAAAAGATCCTCTCTCTCCACCCTTTCCAATTCTCTTACATTTCTAAATATCGTGATCAAGTCACCTCTTTCCCTTCTCTCGCGCAATGTTGGTAACTTCAGTTTTTCCAGTCTCTCCTCGTAGGTGAGTTCCCTTAAACACGGTATCATCTTCGTTACCATCCGTTGGACCCTTTCTAGTTTATCAATATGCTTCTTCAAATGAGGTGACCATACCACCGCCGCATACTCTAGTCTTGGTCTTATCATGGTCACTATCAACTCCCTCAACATTTCCTCATCCATATAATTAAAAGCCACTCTCATGTTGGTCAGTAATCCATAAGTTCCCCCAATAATTTTGTTTATATGCTTTTCTGGTGACAAGTCATCCCGAATAATCACTCCCAAATCTTTCTCATCCTTTCTTTTACTAATCATCTCATTGCCCATTTTATATGTCCAGTGTGGTCTTCTTTCACTTATACCCATTTCTAATACATGACACTTCTTGGCATTAAAGTCCATTTTCCAAGTCTGGCTCCAGCTGTGTATTTTGTCCAAGTCCTCTTGCAGTTCTTTACAACTATCAATACATTTAATATGTTTCATAATTTTAGCATCATCTGCAAACATACTCATGTAACTATTCAAACCCTCTGGCAAATCATTTACATATATCAGAAACATTACTGGGGCCAAGACAGAGCCCTGGGGTACTCCACTAGTCACATTTCTCCATTGTGATACCTTGTCTCTTATTACTGTTCTCATCTGCCTTCCTATCAAATAATCTCCCATCCACTTTAATAGTTTCCCATGCACCCCTCCAAATGTCCTCAACTTCCACA